>PVKM010013456.1:0-30200 GCA_004027735.1 Carollia perspicillata
GTTTCAGAGTATAAATTAGCTCAAGAGTGACTGCTGTGACTTCTGCTATGATTGAGAGCAGCACTGGTAGGTATCAGCATCTGATATATGAGTATTCTTACAAAATATGTTCATTGTCTTTGTCCTCTTTATTCAACTTTATTAATTTAGATATATGGAAAATATTTGGCGATTATTTAAGAAAATTTGGATAGATAAAACAAAATGGAAATAGTCTATCTGTAGGTAATCTGAAATGAAGTGGTAAGTACTTTCTCTTAGACCTCTGTGCTATTGTATTTCTAAATTACTCTCTTGTATCTGTTTTAAATACAGAGGGGCTATTGGCTGACCAGCCACAGAACAATCATTTTTCTTTTTCTGTTACTTGTGGTAATCCTATATATCACTTTGGTTGTCTGGTGATTTATATAGTGGGTATAAAACTAAACAAATCTAAACTCGAATACTGCTTTTACTGCTCCATAGGTGTATAATCTTGACTAAGAATTAACCTCTCTGACACTCAGTTACCTTAGCTATAATGTGGACGTAACACAACCTCCCCTTTAAGAGGATAGCGATGAATCATGTTAGACAATTTAAAAGTGATTTATATGTAGTAGATGCTTAGCGAATGGTAGACATTATCATTCAGTATGACCCAGATTTCCCAAAAGATGGTCTAAGGCATGCTTTCGCCTTTCCTGGCACATTTCCTGGGGTAACAGTGTTTGCACCCTCTTTGAAAGTTACATGCTCATTAATATGTTAAAGGTTTAGAGAAGTCAAATGTTGGAAGTGTCTGACTGCATATGTAATGAAGTTTTCAAAACTTGCATGCTATGCTCAGACATGAAAAAAAGAGAAACCTTTTACATGATTAATTTTATGTTTTCTGATTTCTAAGATCCCTTTGTCCTCCTAGATAATGTATGTGTTGGGGGTGGGGTGGTCTAGTTGTGACAAATCTTGTCATATAAATTCATTTCATTCTCCTCAGTTTTAAAAAAGCACTTTCAAGTCAACGCAGTATTATTTGATAAATTAAAAAATACTTTATGAAATTCAAGGTTCAAACTCCTTTCCAGGGTTGATTTAGGTCCTCAAGGAGGTTGGGAAGGGACTACTGCTTCACACAAGAGTTCTTGTGCCATCCTCTGCATTTATGAGACCTCTGTGGTGAAGCCCCTTGCTTAGACACCTGGCATCTGGCTAGCATCAGCTGCTCAAATTCATGGCTGGTGAAACCCATGACCCATTTTTAGATCATAGTTCCCTGGTAGCTCCATGGCTGACTTAGCATCACTTATAGCTTCTGCTGGCCCTTCAAAATCCCAGTATATAGGCCAAATCTTCTAACTACTAGTGGTCCACTGCCATGAAAAAACTCTTTTTCTTGTTCACATTGACCTCAGGGAAAGCCCCTAGATCTTAATTCTTATCCTTCTTTCCCCTGCATCCTGGAAGCCCATAGAATTTTAGATTTCTTCCATGCTGTGTGAGAGCACACAGAGAGTAAGAATGTTATGTTTTATTCACTCTTTTCCTAAACACACAACACACCTGCCCTTGTGTTATTTCCAGGGCCTGTGATGAAGGGGTTCACTCCAGAAATTCCAAATGTAGATTCCTTTGTCTCTCTTTCATCCTCTTCTGGAGTTCTGGCAACCAAGATTCCCATACCTGGTCTCTAGACTTCTTTTTTTATCCTCCTCTCATTTTCACCTCCCACAACCAAAACTTCTATTCTCCTTTCCTTTTGATGGGAAATGAGAGTATCTTCAGGACATATTTTCCTTCTGCCTTCTAGTGGGCTTCTACATTCTTGGAAGGCAACTATTTTTTTCTCTAAAATAATAAAAAACTATTTTCAATGGATGAAAATTCACTGGGGTCTGTGATTTAAGAAACAGGATGCTTTACAATCTTAACTTGAGGTTTACATTCTCTTAGCCCATTTTTCCCCAAGTCTGTTTATTTATATGCCACCTATGTGTATCAGCTTTTAAGCTCCTGGTTATTGTCTGTTAGCCCCAAACACATTTTCTGTACTTAGCTTTGAAAAGTTGAGGCGGGACCTCTGCTGTTTTACTAATGCCCCCTCTAGGGTCACTACAGGAAGACACTAGGCTGAAGGTAAGAAAGACAGACATGCTCTTTCCTGTTTGTTTCCTTTTGTCTTCTGCTTCCTTTTCCTGTGTTACCCCACAATACTTCTTCACCCTTGCAGGATTACTTTCGCCCTGTAGTAGCAGGTGAAGCCAATTTTCAGTTTTCCCAACACTTGCAGTGCCAATTTTATCACATCCCTCTCAGAGACACCAGTACCAAGGAGCTACCACCTCCTTAGAGGGTTGGTCCCAGGCCCCTGGATCTCTCCTTTAAGCTCACACACCAGCTCTGGTGATCTGACTTTTAGCCTTCAGTGCCCTCCTCTGAAACTTCTAAGTTTGAAAATTTTCAATCTCTTACCTTTGCTCTCCAGCTCTAGGTTGGAAGTTGTCATCATACCTAGCTGAAACCTTAATACCTGGTTGACAATTCTGCATATTAAATATTCTCTCTTAAAATTATTAGTATAATTTCTATCTCCTGACAGGATTCAAACTGATATAAACTCCACTAAAACTAGTGTTGTATGAAAGTCACAATGGAATGCACTCACCTAACCATTTGTTGGTGGGACTGGGATGGTGAGGGTGATGATAAAATGGTGATTATGGTCACATATGTCTATGTGAACACACCTGTTGGTCATATGTGTATGGTCACCTGTGCTCAGCAAGGTGATCCTCATCCCCCTGGATAGAAAGTCATTAAGGACTCAAATATAGAAAAAAGAAAGTTCATGTTGAGACTAAAACAATTTAGTGAATCTCAATTAGACTTTCCTCATACTCATGGACATTTAACAACTAGAAATTTGAATGTGTCAGAAAGTAAGCCTTTAAAACAAAGAAGTGTAACTATGGTGCTAACATGGCCAAATTAAGAAACACATTTTTAGTTTTGTTTGTGCTGTGAACACATGTGTATTGTGTGTTCTGTGCTTTTTGCATCCAGAATGCTGCATTGCAGTTCAGTAAATGAATGCCTTAAAAGGTATGTTTTGTAATCCTGGCACTAAGCTAAATTCATATAATATAGTCCCTGTCCTCAAGAAGATCACAGTTTTGGAACTGGTCCACAAACCAATATTATCAGCATCATCTGGAAGCTTGTTAGAAAGAGAATCTCATGATCCATCCCAGATCTACTAATTTAGAATCTTCATTTTAAGTAGATTCCCTGGTGATTTTTGCGCACACTAAAGTTTGACAAACACTATCGTAGAGCAGTGACTTTCAACCTTTTTCATCTCATGGCACATATAATTACTAAAATTCTGTGACACACCAAAAATATATTTTTGCCTGTCTGCCACAAAATATGTATAATTTTGATTCATCTATACCATATGACTATTGTTGTGTTGGCTGTTATCATTTTTTATTTGACAATCTAAGGAAAAAGAACTCAGTGGACCTAAGTAATCAGGTGTTACATATTTTAAAAAATTCTTGTGGCACACTGGTTGAAAATCACTGTGCCAAAGTATGGGGTTGTGCAAGAATGACACAAGTTCTACTTCAAGCAAAAACTGTATGTCTATCCTCCATTTCCAATCTCTATCTCTATTATTTCTTGCTTTCTGTATCCCCTCAGAAATAACTCTCACTATGCAACATTGCTAAAAGATAAAAAGTTGGGGAATGGGACATCTACGGAATTATAGTTTTCCCAGGTTACATATATTAGACTAGGTGGGGGCAGCAAGAACTGTAAGAGGAGCACAAAAATAATGATCTTAGTAGCAAAATTAGTTTAAAGAGAAAAAAAGAGGATTAAAGGCCAGCACATACTCTCCATGGCCTATGTTTTCACTCTCTACTGGGAGAATTATGATACAATTTTATGTCAGAGTAATAGAGCTGCCTGCTAATAGAACACAAATCACGAGATGGGCACACTGTGTCCAGTAGTAACCCAAAAGGAATGTTCTATTAGTCTCCAAATGGATATTTAGCCATCTACTACTGTCCAATTACCTGATACATTGGTGAAGCTACAGTCATCATAGAAGGTGGCTCCCATTCACAGTCTGGAAATATACTCACAAAAAGATTTGAGGATGGAGCTTTGATTGTGTACAGTAAATAGGTTCCAGCTCTGGCTTCTGTTTTTGAGTGGAACAGGGAGAGAGGGGTTTTTACAAACTTTGAACTCTTATGCCTGTATAAGGCTGGAGGCCTGGGCTGATTTCTAGCTTGTGACTGCCTCTAGCCCTGAAAGGGTCATGTAGGGATTAGTGACAAGTTATACACAGAATGGATCCCTGTAATCTTCCTTTGAAAACCTTCTGAGGCAATAAACTACAAATAAAGAGCTGAGAACATTTGTATCTCTGCCCAACATTTCGCTTACCTGTGATATGCAATATTGTGGCCTATAAGAAAATTCTGCAGCATAACACATGTGGAAGACTCAAGGGAAAAACATATCTTTGACAGTTGCTTTGAAAATAGATCAAGTTTTTTTTTTTTTAAATCTGATTCATGTTTTCAGTAAGATAAAGAAGAACCATGAAACAAGAAAATGACATAAGGAAAGAACAAGTGAGATAAAAAGGCAGAATTTTGAGATAAAATGGCATGTGCTAGAAATTTTAAAGTCTGCCAAAGAAAAGCTATATCTAGCTTAACCTCAGCATTAGGGTCAAAAAGAATAAAATTGATGGTGCAGAAAATTGTGTTAGTGTTGAAGGAAATGTTTGAGAAGTTATTCCAGAAGTCAGAGGAAAGAGCCAAAGATGATAGTGAGGAGACAGAGATTTATAGTGTTGGCTGGTAGGGAAGAGACAAAAGAGAGAGAAATATTAAGAGAGAGAGGGAAGAATAGATGGAAAAAGCAAACAATGGGAAACCACAAATAAATTATAGGCATTCCTACAGAGGATTTTCTCCCTCTATAAAATGAGTCTGAGAGGCTGTAGAAAAGGTTTATAATAGAATTTTGAGTTGAAAAAAAATGCTGGTCTAAAAGAAGCATCATAAATCAATAGGGACAAAGGTGATTATTTAATACTTAGTGTTCGGATAATTTGGTATAAATTAACCCTTAAGTCACATAATGCTAAAGAATGAATTTTATTGATTTAAATACAGGCACAGCAAAAGTAAGTTTATAGCTGTGAGTATGTGAAACAGTTTATTATTGTATTATTATTAATTAAGTATCATATTATTTTATATACATACAATTGAAAACCTACTTTTGCCTTACCCTGTAAAAAACACAAAACAATTCATTAAAATAGTAAATAGTTATTAAATTTATTCATGGAGGAGAGTTTTGTAATCTTGGAAGCAATGAAAAAAATATCAATAAAAAGTAGCTAGAAGTGGCTAAATTAACATTAAAGAGTAAAGATATTTCACACAAATGAAAAGGAAAAAAAAAAGCTTGGGATGCAATACTTCTATCTGACAAAATAGACTTTAAAACCAAGCCTACAGGGACAAAAAAGGTCACTACATAATGATAAAAGGAAAAGTCCAACAAGAGGATATAAACCTAGTAAACATTTATGCACCCAACATAGGAGCACCTAAATATGTAAAGTAAATTTTGATGGACATAAAGGGATTAGATATATAGAAATACAGTCATAGTGGAGGATTTTAACACACCATTGACTTCAATGGATAAATCTTCCAGACAAAAAATCAAAAAGGAGACACTGGCATTAAAGACACACTAGATCAAATAGGTTTAATTGATATCTTTTGATCATTTCACCCCAAAGCAGCAGAATATACATACTTTTCAAGTGCACGTGGAATGTTTTCTAGAATAGACCACACTTAGGACACAAAACAAGTCTGAATAAATTAAAGATCATTTAAGTCATATCAAGCATCCTCTCTGATCACAATGACATGAAACTATAAATCAATCACAAAAAGAAAACTGAAAAATACATGAAGACACAGAAGCTAAATAACATGTTATTAAATAAAAAATGGGTTGGCAAGATCAGAAAAGAAATCAAAACACACCTTGATGAAAACAAATGAAAATGAGAACACAACAACCCAAAATATGTGGGACACTGGGAAAGCAATCTTAAGAGGGGAATTCATAGCATCACGGGCCTACTTCAAAAAACAAGGAAAAGCTCAAATAAACAATCTAACTTCACCTTTAAAGAAACTTGAGAAAGAACAACTGACAAAGCCCAGTGAGTAAAAGAAGGAAATAATAAAGATCAGAACAGAAATAAATGAAATAAGGCCTAAAAAAATATACAAAAGATCAGTAAATCCAACAGCTGATTCTTTGAAAAGATAACAAGATTGACAAACTTTTAACCATGCTCATTAACAGAAAAAGAGAAAGGACCCAAATAAGTAAAATCAGAAATGAAAGAGGAGAAATAACAACTGAACCAAAGAAATACAAAGGATTATAAGAAATTATGAATAACTGTATGCCAATAAACTGAACAACCTGGATGAAATGGATAAATTCCTAGAGACAGACAGTATTCAAAAACTAAATCAGGCTAAATCAAAGAATCTGAATAGACAGATTGCATCTAGTGAAATTGAAACAGTAATGAAAAAGTTCTCCAAAAACAAAAATTCTGGACTGGATATCTTCACAGATGAATTTTACCAAACATCTCCTTCTCAAACCATTTCAAAATAATTCAAGAGGATTAAAGACTCCCAACCTCATTTAACAAGGCCAGAGGCTGGCAATATCCTAATTCCAAAACCAGATAAAGACACTACAAAAAAAAAGGAAAAGAACATTAAAAGCTAATATCCCTGACATATACTAAAATCCTCAACAAAACGTTAGCACACTAAATATAGCAATACATCAAAAAGATCATAAATCATGATCAAGTGGGATTTATTCTGGGAATGCAAGGTTGGTACAACATTCACAAATCAATAAATGTGATACATTACATAAACAAAATAAAGAATAAAAATTATACGATCATATCATAGATGCAGAAAAAGTATATGATAAAACCCAGCACACATTTATGATTTAAAAACTCTCAGCAAAATTAGAAAAGAGGGAACATACCTAAAAATAATAAAGGCTATATATGACAAACCTATTGTCAGCATCAGACTTAACAATCAAAAGTACGTGTTCCTGTCCTGGCTGGTGTAGCTTAGTGGATTGAGCACAGGCCTCTGTGAAGTAAAGGGTCACCAGTTTGATTCCCAGTCAAGGCACATGCCTGGGTTACAGGCCAGGTCCCCAGTGGGGGACACATGAGAGGCAACCACACATTGATGTTTCTCTCCTACTCTTTCTCCTCCCTTTCCCCTCTCTCTAAAAATAAATAAATAATTTTTTTTTAAAGTATGTGTTCCTATTAAGATTGGAAACTAGACAAGGATGTCTGCTTTCACCTCTCTTTTTCAGCATAGTACTGGAAGTCTTAGCCATAACAATCAGACAAGAGAAAGAAGTAAAAGGCATGCAAATTGGAAATAAAGAAGTAAGACTGTCTTTATCTGCAGATGACATAGTATTGTGCATAGCGAATCCTAAAGATTCCACCAAGAAACTACTAGAACTGATAAATGAATTCAGCATTGTAGGAGGATACAAAATTAAAATTGAGAAATCAATTTCATTTTATTTATCAGTAACAAACTAACAGAAAAGGGAATTAAGAAAATAATTCCACTTATTTTTGCTTTGAAAAAAAAGTACCTCTGAATAAATCTAACCAAGGATGTAAAAGACCTGTACTCAGAAAACTATAAGACACTGAAGACACAAAATGAACAACATACAAATAAGTGAAAGCACATACCTTGTTCATAGATAGGAAGAATTAACATCATTGAAATGTCCATACTATCCAAATCAAGCTATAGAGTCAATGAAAATCCTATCAAGATACCAATGATGTATTTTATAGAACCAGAACAAATATTTCAAAAAATTTATATGCAACCACAAGAAGCCCTACATAGCAACAGTATCCTGAGAAAGAACAAAGTTGGAGGAATCATGCTATCTAATATCAAATTAGACTATAAGGCCATAGTAATCAAAACAGCATGGTGCTGGCATAAAACAGATACATAGATTAATGGAACAGAATAGAGAACCCGGAAATAAACCCACATGTTTATAGTCAATTAATATACATGAGGAAGCAAGCACATACAATAAATGGTGTTGGGAAATTGGATGGATATAACCAAAAAAAAAGAAAGAAAGAAACTAGACCACCTTCTTATACCACCCATAAGAATAAATTCAAAATAGATTAAAGACTTAAATGTTAGACCCGAAACCATAAAAATCCTAGAGGAAAACATAGGCAGTAAAATCTTGAGCATTGCCTGTAGCAATAATTTATGTGATATAACTCCTCAGACAAGGAAAACAAAAGACAAAATAAACAAATGGGACTACATCAAACTAAAAATTTTTACACAGCAAAGGAGATCATCAATGAAATTTTTTAAAAAACATGGAATGGGAGAACATATTCACCAATACATCTGATAAGGGGTTAATATCCAAAATTTATAAATATCTTATAAAACTCAACACCAAAAAACAATCCAATTAAAAAATGGGCAAAGACTTGAATAGATACTTCTCCAAAGAGGACATACAGATGGCCAATAGATATATGAAAAGATGCTTAACATCACTAATCATCAGAGAAATGTAAATTAAAACTACAAGGAGATATCATCTCACACTGGTCAGACTGACTATTGTCAATAAATCAACAAACAACAAGTGCCAATGAAGATGTGGAGAGAGGGGAACACTTTTGTACTGTTGGTGGAATTACAGATTTGTGCAGCCACTGTGGAAAGTAGTATGGAGATACCTCCAAAAAGTTAAAAATGGATCTGTCTTTTGACCCAGTGTTCCCACTTCTGAAAATTTAGTTGAAGTAACCCAAAACACTAATTCAAAAGAACATAAGCACCCTTATGTTCATTTCAGCATTGTTAACAATTGCCAAGATATGGAAGAAGCCCAAGTGTCCATTAGAAGATGAGTGGATAAAACAACTATGGGACATTTACACAACGGAATACTATTTGGCTTAAAAAAGAAGAAAACTTTACACTTTGCAAAAGTATGGATGAATATGGAGAACATTATCTTAAGTGAAATAAGCCAGTCAGAGAAAGACAAGCACCATATGACTCATTCATATGTGGAATCTAATGAACAAACTAAACTAACAAACAAAATAGAGAGACCCATAGATATCAGGCTGACAGCTATGGCAGGGGAGGGGAGAAGGGGTTTAGGGAGGAGGGATCAAACAAATAGGAAGAGGACAGGACAGTGTCATGATTGCAAGGGGGAGGAAGGTATAATGGGGATAAATGGTAATGGGAAAAACACAATAAAAATAATAAACTAAAATTAAAGAGTAATACAATCAGTATGTGTCCAAGCTTAAAAAGGCAAAACCAATCTGGGAATGATTTTCCAGTAAATATGACAAACAATGAGTTCTCAGTGTCTTGCCCAAGTAAATTAATTTAACCAGTGATGGATGTGAGAACCAGGACTTTCATATTTGCTTGGATAGAATAAACAGTGCATATTGACTGTGAAAGGACCCGCGCTACTGAAGATCAGCCAATATGTTCACCCCTTGACTCAAGATAAAATGGTGTTATGATTGATCACCTCAGAGATCAATCTGTTCCTATAAAAATTGACTTATATAGCTACTGATGTACTTATTATAATGACCCCAAAATTAACATGGTTTTTGCACTCTCATTATACCTACTTCATTAACCATATTGGTACAGAAATTCACCAAAACTCAGTTTACCCACGTAAGGAAATAAAGAATAAAATATAAATGAGAACTAGCTAGAGGTAAGGTGGGAAGATGCAGAACGCCAGTAGGTCTGCTCATTGTCATTTCCTCTGTGATCTCCTTTCAATACAGAATAAGGGTAAGAGGCTCATGTATCCAGACATCTCTTCTTTTTCTCTCATAGTATTAGCAACTGTTATTTTTCTCTCTTTTGTCCCTCTTTTCTGTCCCTTGCCTTTCTTCTTTCCCCCTTTTCTCTTTTCCTAGTAAAATGAATGGACCATTGGCTTTGAAATGAGACAGCGCAGTCAGTTCAGCCATATAGTGAATTTTAATATTTTAATAAATTGTTCATGAACTATAGTTTCTCTCTTCTGTAAAGTGGAGATAATAATATGTGGTCTCTGGGATTTTGTGGGTATTAAATGTAATTATGCATGTAAAAAGCTTGGCAATAGTAGGAGCTCAGGAAATATTGGGTTCCTTTTCCCTGATAGCTCACCTCCCTCCCAAGTTCTCTATTTAGCTGAGCTTTTCTTGAAGTATCAAATTAGACAATCCATAAAGCCCTACCTGTTTGAAGCCAACTTGTGAAATGTTCAGTTGCTTAGCAGCAACAGAAAACGGGACATAAGGTCAGACAACCATGCCTCTTGTTTCCCCACCTAATTCCCAATCTTCTACCTGCTCCAACCTGGTTTACTCTGGTTTTATCAGTTTAAACTCTTTACACCAGAGGTGATGAGAGTGTGAGGTTCTCCATATTCAAGTGGTTTCCAGGACATAGACTCTATATGAGTAGGGGTTTGCTCAACAACATTTACAAAGATTCAAGGGTTCCTCTCCTAGACTTTTGTACATGGATGTTGCCTGGGGGTTGGTTAGAAATAATTGTTATTTCTACCTCCAAAGCTCTCCAGACTTGTGGTTCTTTCATTCCTTCTGAGGCTGGCAGGGATTATCTAACCTCCTTCCAGACAGCCCTGGAAATAAGAAACTTGCTAATTCTAAATGGAATGCCCCAGCTTATTTGCTACAGTGGGCACTGAATCGTCCTAATCAGTTTGAAGCATGAGTATATGGTGGTGTTTATTGGTGCAAATGAAGTGGGGGTGGGGTGGGGAGGTAAACTTAAGTACAGAACATAACAAAAACTCACTTCCATAAGTCACAGAAAATATAGATGGCTTTTTATTATTCATCTCAAGTATTGATTGAGTACCTACTAAGTACTGAGATCTGGAAAGATTAAAAAGAAAGGAAATACAATTATGTTATTGAAGTACTCTCCCTCTAGTGGAATCTCTTTAGCACCCATAGCTGTTGTGATAGAAATAGGAGGAGCCCCTTGGAAGCATGTGAAGGGTGAGGGGACTGGTGGGAGATAGTGGTGATCAGAAATGCTTCCTGGTGAGGGTGACTCCTGAGGTTATCCTGAGGGGCTTTTCTGCTCTTACTTGCCTGTCTTTAGAGATGTCTACAAGACCCCATGTTAAACATCAGGGCTTTCTCAACACTACTGAAACACCCACTCAGACATCATGTGGACTCTTAGTAGCTTGATAAGTTTCTCAGATAATGTCTTATTTAACCAGAGATATAGACTGCAATTTCAATTACATTTTCTGAGAAAGATTTATAATACACAATTTAGGAGAAATGCTGAAAGTGGTTTCATAGAATCCCAAATATGTCATCCTTCCTCTAACTGCCATGCTGAGGTTTGTAGCAGAATCCCCCCTGTAGGGAGAATCCATAAATCGTTCAGGAAAAAGCAGCATCAGGGTGATTTGGAGACATCAGCTAAGTCCATCTTATTATATGGACATAAAAATATATGGAAGAAATCAAAGAGGCTTCAGAATGGGTTAATGTGGTTTACTTGCTCTCACATGCCACTATCCTCCAAACTCCCTTTTTATTGTTTTCCAAAAATTGTTCCTATTTATAAATTTTCAACAGAGCACTTACATAAACATTTCCTGTGTAGCACATTTCACCAGTGGGTGGAATGTTTCATAGTTAATTCCAGTAAAGAAAGAGTTTAGATCCATCAGCATTGTTGTGGTCAATTACATTTGAATTAAAATTATAAAGTAAATCTGCAAGGGAACAGACTAAGTTAATGCACCCAGTTTTTAGTGTGTGTGTTTTGTGTGTGCTCATAACACTTGCACACAAACACACTACAGAGGGCAAAATGGTGGCCTCAGTAACTATTTGAAGAGTTCAGAGCTCCATTTGAATAGAGAGGAGTCATTTGATCTCCAATATTGAATATTAGACAACCAATTTTCATACTGTCATGTGAAATAACTCAGGTAGGAAAAATGTCCTCCCTTGAGTCAAGGAATGCAGGTAGTCCATTCTTGCTCCTAATTTCTGGAAGCTAAGTTAATGAACATGACTTCTTGAATTTTGGAATAAGAGTACCTCCAATTCTGGGCTAAAAAGGCCTGATGAATATGATTGCTTCTCAGTGAGATGGTAATGTATCAAAACTGAAATTCAAAAAGGAAGAATAGAATCACTACTATACATAAATACAGGTACATGTGTTAAATGTGCTTAGATGCACAAAAGGTAATTAGCATGCAAATTGAATTCAGAAGAGGAGAACACAAATAACCATGTCACTAAGGACCTATCTACAGTGGATTTTTGGTGCCAGAATTTGACCTGCAATCCTCTCTAACGAGGTGATAATGAGCTGTGAAAGCCCAAAGGAGCAGTTGGGTAGCAATCCTTATAAGGTAAGTAAGTGTATTTCCACATGCATGATCAGTCCTAGAATGTATCAAATAAAATCGCTAATACCAGCTATTACATCCCTCAGAATGCACATGTTGTTTTGGAAATAATGCTGGCTTTCCTATCACTTTGGCCAGCATTTCTGAATTGAAAATTAGAAAGTATATTTGACAGTTTTAACGTTTCACCACATTCTATGGCCTCCAGTCACAGCTTGTTGTTACTCCTTATAATCTTTTAAAGTTGTCAGGTATTCCCTAGGGGGTGACTTGGACATCAAGAAATAAGAGCAGAACTGGCAAAATAGAAAGAAGGAGGCGTCAAAAGATCACACAACCTACATTTACCTACCTATGAAGACACTAGACTGTAAACATCAGACACTGACCTACACCTCATCCCCAGGATTAATTCTAAACTCAGGCAAAAGGGAATCAAGGTGTCCTTACCTACCCTTTGAACTCATCACAGACACTCTTGCTCCAGGTGTCTGCCTCACATCAGAGAAATAAAACTATTCTGAAGTTTAATCCTCTCAAAGATTAAGATCTGTCTTGCTTTTCCTGGGCCATTTTAATTCTCTCCCTAAAACTTAGCACAAACCAAAGCCTGGATTTTTTTTTTTTTTTAAGTGCTAGCTGAGAATGGCTGGTGGCAGGCCAGACCCCAGCCAGAGATAGGACAGATGTGCTCAGAACTGCTGAAGAGGGAGGCCAGGAAGAAAGCTGGTAAGAAGACATAGGTTATTACAACAGAAGTAAAGAGGAAGAGTCAGGAATCTGCAATGCATCCATGCCAGAAAATTATCCAAAGGAAGCAGAATATATGTTTTCTAATCCAGCATGGTTTGGTTGAAAACAATATAGTATAAAAATGGGTCTGAGGCAGTGATGGAATGCTTGGAGTATGAGAATATATATCCACAGAACAAGAAGACAGAAATAAGTTTGCCCGAAGGCTGACCCCAGCATCTTTAATTGGAAGTTGCCCCCTATATGGTTTGCTTTCATCCTCTAGAGGAGGCTGAAACATTGTATACCAGGTCTGTCTGGAAAAAGTCCAGCCATTGTTTACATAAGGGGAATGGTTGGTGTGACATCAATGTAACCTTGCAGCCAAGGAGAGTGGCTGAAATGTTCATGCATGAGCCATGAAGATTTCATTGATGCCATTAAAATAGATGCCATTGAGTGAGCATGTGTACTATGTGGCCGGCACATTCAAAACAACTGAGCGAATAAAGCAACAAATCTGCATCCAGTTTTGCGTCAAGCTTAAACATTCCTCCAGAAAAACTATTTAGATGATTCAGGAGGCCTCATCTATGGGCAACTGGTGATTGGTAGCTTCATCACAGATGATGCGTTCCTCATGTCTCATGTCTCATGTCTCATGAAGGTGCCAAGTTATTTTTGGAAAACATCAAATCATCCAGGTGACTCAGCACCTCCCAACCCAGATTTGGTGTCCTATGACTTCTGGCTTTTCCAAAAACTAAAATCACCTTTGAAAGGGAGATTTCAGACCATCAACGAGATGTAGGAACATACAGTAGTGAAGCTGATGGGGATTGGGAGAACTGCGTGAGGTCCCAAGGTGCCTACTTTGAAGGGGACTGAGGTGTCATTGTCCTATGTACAATGTTTCTTGTGTCTTATATCTTATTCAATAAATGTCTCTGTCTTTCATATTACACAGATGGCTACCTTCTGGACAGACCTCATGCACCTTGATTAGATGACAACTGCCTCCCTTGGCCTTCAAAGACCTTCACATTCTGGCTCTCTGTCTCCTGTTCACCACTGAGAATCCCTTTGTTATTCTTCCTGATAGGTTGTAAAGAAAAGCCTAAGATACGCTGAGAACCAATTGCATGGGATATGGCCTGATCTACATAGATCAGATAAAGCTTGTCAAGGGAAGTGGTATGTCACAGTAGATCTGAAGGATAAGGAGGAATTTGGCCAGGGGAAGAGCTGTCAGTAGGGGCATTTTCCCAGTCAGTAGCCATGGTCCAGGCAAAGATCCTGAGGCACAAACATGGCATGGTAGCTAGTTTCTTGTGTCCTGGGTTAACCTCCCTCCAATAGGTTCTGCCCAGCCACAGCCCTGCCCTGGAGTTAGCTGCTGGACAAGAGAAAGGGAATGAAAGTATTCGTAGAGGTCTCCAACCTGCTAGGAAAGAAAGGGGTTGTGGAATGGGAAAAAATAAACTAGTGCTCAGAAAATTTAATTTCCTATTTCCTATCACTTTGGCCAACATTTCTGAATTGGAAATTAAAAGTATATGTGACTGTTCTGACATTTCACAACCTTCTATGACCTCCAGTCACAGCTGGAAAGAATGGCAAATTTTGGTGTTACAAGAAGTTGTTCTAAGGAAAAGTTTTATATAGTGAGAGCCATTTTCTTATTTTAGTATTAAATGATTTGGAACTCACCATATATTTACTCAGCTAGGCTTAGCAATTACCAAACAGCTAAATGGTCAAGAATTTCCATAAAGTAAAATGCAAATACCTGATATTTATGTTTTAAAGTCTACCCTTTTAAACCATCATTATTTTAACCCTTGGGGAAGGGATTTCCTGCTGACACTAGGATTTGAATGACAGAAAGAATCAGCCACTATATTTTCTTTCCGTTGGGATCACATTATCAACCTGTAATTTCTGCATATTAGAAAATAGCACTTTATTTCCAAATAATAAGCAGTTGGACTATGGCTTTGCCCCTGCCATCTAATGCTGGTGCCATGTACATCCCACCAGATGGAGGCAGAGACAGAGATTTGTTACCTCTAGTTACTTACAGATTGGATCCTGGGGCCTCTGAGAGTCAGAGCCATGCCTTCCAATAGACCCAATACTGCCCAGAAGCCCTGCTTCCCTCCTGCTTTCACCCTGACAGCTGCTGGATCCAAGAAGCTCTCAGCTTCCTCAGATGAGGGGCATTTCCAAGCATCTTCCACAGGACTGTTTCCTTTCCTAAGTGACAGTAATACTGTCTTCTGGAGGCTTCAGGACACAATGGGCTGTTCATAGAAATATATTTACAGGGACATGGTTTAATTAAACTTTTTTCAGAAAAGTCCTGTCTAGATATAATTTGTTCTGAGAGCCTTCAAGCATGCAAGCTCTGAGGTTCTATGTCCAGGGGAACAGTGCTAAATATTTGTGGTTTCAGAATCCCCAGAAGCAACTACATTCAAGATAAGGTTGCACCAACTGCACAAACCATCTGACAAGGGAGACACAGACTAACAATAGGAATGAACACTTGCAGCCCTTCAAGTCCAGGGAGACCAAAATCACAAAAGGCCAATGGTTACCAAAAGGCTGATTTCATTTATTGGCACATACTATTTTCTGTGGGGGTGGTGGGGGTGTAATTTTAAGGAAGGAAGGTATGAGCTTAGCACCCCAGACATGCAGAGCTAAGTTGTGTTCAAGAATGTCCATTAGAGATGCATCATCAATAACAAAAATCAGGAAATTGGCTAAAAAGGTGGGCAGATTTCCCAGGAAAGGGGAATGGCACGACACAACTTTCCCCAGATTTCCAAGAATCACAGAAACAAAGAAGCCGGGCTTCCTGTCTAAATGTGTAGAGCTTTGCATCCTCTACAAACAAGCCCCTGAGGTCTGATGGACTTGTTGGTTCTAGTAGTCCTGCCTATGGCTACCTGATAGATCACAGTGCCCAGTGAGGAAGGAGCTTACACTAGGATGGGCCACAGGCAGGGCAAAGAATCTACATGACACTTCATAGTTGGACGACATCTCTCTGTTCAATAGAGTGTTCATATCATTGCTCTGACTCTGTCATAGGCAGGAACAGAACGTGACTGATACTGGTCTTTGGGATGCTAATTTTGCCAAGGTCTGAATGAAACACCATCAAATAGACACTGACCATGCACATGCAGGCCTTATTCTGATTTCTATGGCCTTTATTGTCAACTTCTTAAAGTACCACTCAAAAACTCCCTACTCTTTTCTTTTGTAAGAAATGCAATCTTATAGAAAAGTACCAGCATGGGAGTCAGGCAGACAAGATAAAATTCATGTTCTGACTAATTATATGACCTTGGACAAGTCATTCATCTCCTACTCAGTATAGAGAAAGACAAATGATATCAACTTGAAATTTTAAATGCTGGCACAAAGATAAATGATATATCATATACCAAAAGTTTAACATTTTCTTAGTATGCCATGTTCCAAACTTCTGTTTGACATTAGCTCTTTCTTTTACTTCTCTATTTCCATCTCTCTCTCTTTCTTTCTCTTTCTCCTGTTGATATCTGCATAAACGCTTAGGAAAATCCAGGCTGTCCTTATATGCTTATCCATATTTCCCAGCCTTTCCCCTTCCCATGTGAATGAGATATAAATCCTTAAGCTGGGACATTGCCATTCCTTTTCTTCAAGCTAGCTGGCTTCTTTTTGGTGTGAAGATATTGTAAACTCCCACTGGAGATCTCCAAGTGGCTCTTTTCTATTGTGGCCTGACAGGGCTATGATAATTTTGGAATCTTTGCCAAAGTGTCTGTGCTTCCCTGTGACCTTACTATATTTGTCATTTCATAGGACACATGTTTGTTTTTTTGGCAGTGAATGCTTTTCTTCCCAGAGCAAGAATGAGCTGAGAATTTTACTCAAGGACCCTGTTCTATTATCATATTGCTCTACCATCAAATTTCATCAGGGTCACATAAAGAAAGATTTGATGTCATTTTTGTGTACATTGCTCAATGATTGGGGAAGTAGGTAGAAGGAGACTAACAATGACTGGACCCCTCTGAATATTCCAAGAGTACAATGTATCAGGGCCATAAGACACTGGATTAGGACTCTACAGAGGCAGCTCACCTTCTGCAACATGGGGCAAAACACCCTATTTATAGATGAGCAAACAGAGGCCCAAAGACCTTATTCAACTGGTCCATGTTTATGCAGTTAGTAAATGGTGCTAAATATATATAGTGTGTTTTTACTACTGCAGAATGATGTTTCATCACTCTTCCTCTTTAGAAAGCCTGAAGGTTTAGTGCTGGTCTCTTATGAATTGCTCTGCATTATGCTTTCTGTGGATTGCACACAGAAACTCAGCTGGCTTTGTCAAATTGACAATTGATGCTGTGAAGGTTCTGAGGACCATGAATCCTACAGGATGAACTTTTGCCACTTGACCTGATGTCCCAGGAGATGCCTGAGTGATTGATCTCCTCACTGGGCCATGACAGGGCTCAGTTCATAGATCGAAGCAAAGGTCTCTGAGGAGGCATTGGAGCAAGAGTGTGTCCTTCACAGAAGGCATGAAGACAATATCCCTGAACAAAAGCAGTATACTTAACTATAACTAGAAGATTAAATTAAAATTGGCACATAAACCAAATTTTATGTTAAGATTTTATTCTATGTCTAATAAGACTTAGAGATCTCCTTGGTTCATAATATATACCATGAAAAACAGTGCTATTGCTTATTCTTGTTCTGTACCTGACAGTCATTTTTTTTAATTCTCACAATAGATGCAATATTAGGTTATTTTAATTAGTTTTTCTATTAAAACACATTTGCAAGTACAGTCTGGTTTAAACTCTAATGGAATCACAGTTTGTAAATGCTCAGTTAAAGATTTAGGTGAATATAATTGTTCCATCAGTGATTGTGCTAAAAATTTGTTCATGGAAATTAGATTTTTGATGCTGCTTCATTTCCCAGGTGGCACATTATCATATCTTTAGCTGCATTTTCCACTGGATTGTTACCGCAGCCTGGTCTCAATGTCAAAACAATTGGGAAAACAGTATTATATTATAAACAGACTCAGTGACACCTTGCTGCCATTTGGGAAAGGTGACACAATTTTCAAGGTGCAATCTCATCATGCCAATGACCTTACACAATGGTCACACCCCTGTGGGTTGACTGTCCCCTGCCTAGGTCCTGAGTGATTTAAAACCACATAGGACAGAGGTTTGAAATCTGTGAGTTGCTGGAATAGATGGGGCTGGCAGAGGCAGCCCTGAAATTGTCAATGCATAATTGCATCTGTGCCAGCTTATCATTATTCACTCAGGGCTGCACAGGGATCACATTAATACACTGACTGCTGACTCCATAGAAGAACAACTGGGTAGAAAGTCATCCTCACTTGGAAATGATTCAGTACCCAATCAGGGTGGAGGGACAAAAGCCAATCTCCCCTAAATCCCTCTCCACCTCTCTTTCTTTGACGCACCTTTGTCAGCTCAATGATAATGGAACAAAGGTTGCAGGGGTATTTCCTTTCAGTAAATCCATCTGAGAAGGGACTCTGGCATGCTAGACTGTATCAGAACTGGCCACTGAGGGTGTTATATTTATAGAAGGGTTCTATAAGGATGTGGGGAGAAGGAACAGCCACTGGGTGTTTTGGACTTAAACTCATGGTCAGTAAAACTCTGATGTAAATGGTCTATTTTAGAAGGAGAGGGAAGATACTGGGACTCAGAGCAAATAGAAGGTTTGACATTGGATGTGATACTAGAGGCATAGGTGTTTTCTTCAGACAAATTCTACGAGAATGTGCTTTGAAGTTTTTTTTTTTTGAGATAGGAAATTGGATGAAAAATTGGATGAGCAATACCAATAGAATTACTGTTATGAATGGGTGAAAATGAAGATAGAGGGGCTATGTGTTGGGAGACTGACAGAAACAAGGATAAATCTTCCTTTTCCTCTGAAAAAATCTTGGCTGACAGTGGGGTGATAAGAACACAGAAGGGAAAGAAGGAGAGCTGAAAACAAAGCAGGCCATCTTCGAAGGAAGCCCAGGGCATAGCCTGTGGTGCTACTAAAATAAGTAGTGAGAAGGCCAGATTAGGGCTTCACACAGGCACCCAACAAAGCTGTCCTGGCCATCATAGAAACTCACGTATCTTTTTCAGGGAGAGTAGGCTGTGGGGTGCTTGATGAAGAAGTGAGGTGGGAGTACTTGCAGCTTGTCTTTTGCCAACTCTACACCAGCCACAGCTATAGGAAAGCTGTGACTGGACTCATCACCTGGGTTCAAAAGTTGCCCCTGCCACTTGCTACCATGTATTTGTTCAGAAACATTTCCTGCCTATGGAAAATATGGAGATATGCCACTCAGCTTCCCTTGCCAGAACAAACTTGCAGGGGAGGGGTAGAGGGATGTGGATAGCTAATGGCCCTCAGTCATTAGTAGGGTTAACCTAAGCTTTCAAGTTGATGTCACACTACTGTGGAGGCAGCTCCTGCTAGTCAGTAAGCACAATAGTGGTATAAGTACCTAGACATTTCCTTCAAAAGGGGAGCCTCTTCTAGAGGGTGGTCTTTGCTTTCCTCCCCATTGGATGTTCAGAGTCTTTGTCAAGTGGTCTGATGGCTCCCCTTGATTAATTCTGCTCCCTTCTTATTCTTTCATAGGCATTATCCACAATAAACGTTCATACTCCCAACTCCATCTCAGCGAACCCAACCAGTACTACAACTCTATGCTTCCATTTACTCACCTGCAAATAAAATAAAATAAATTTAAAAACTAAGTCGTTGCTGTTACGAAGGTGAACAGACAATCATGTACAACACTTAGCACAGCAACATACCCTGCCACAATGTCAACAGACTAAAGATGGGAAAGGTCCAGATTGTTATTTTCTCTAAATGAAGAGCTCCCTTCTGTTTTTCTCCAATTGCTTTCAGCATTTGGATGCTTGGGAATATCCTAGTATCCAAGCCTTTGGCCCTAGGAACTGAGCCTGGTCTTATATTTGGAAGATTTCTCCTTGAAGTTTCTTTCACAAAAGACTTCAGCCTGGCCATCACTTATTTAAAATTTTGCCCCATTATTCAGTTAGAAGAGACTTCAGCAGTCTTGACGGAGGTAACCCAGGATTTGGGAATAAAGATTGGATGCTGTGGAGAGGTTTCCATCCTTGACTTCTGAAATGCCAAACCAAGAGTTCCAGAGCAGGCTGAGGAACACCATGAGATATTCCTTATACTGACACTCAACAGGGGATTACTCTCAGTTTGTAAGTCAAATAGATATCAGAGACTGCAGGAAGGCCTAATTAGAAAGAATTAGAGTTTTATGACTGCTCTGATTTCTTTATGTAGAAAATAATAATTTCTACATGTCATTCTTATGGACAACAAGAACCTCAGAGGCTGCAAACAAGCTTTGAGAAACACAGGGGGAAAATTTTGTTTCCCCCAGACACTGCTAGAACCAGAACAATAGTCACAGTCATGGTCATGGAGAGAGAGCTAGAACTATATATGGGATCCATGATCCCATCTATATCACAAACTGCTCCAGTCTATACCACAATGCCATGTCTGTAACTTAATCTTCCATTTTTTCCTTATTTTTTCCATCTTTATCTCCCTTTCCCACTTTCTCCCTCTCTTCTTGACTTTATTTTTTTCTTCCTGAACTTCCATTAATTTATGCATTTAAGAAATTCTACTGATCTCTTGCTAGGTCCTAGGTCACATAAATAAGATATTGTCGGTACTACCAACAAGTTTATTGTCTAAAAATCATTATATGAAAAAAATAAGGTAACACAACTTGGGACAGTTACAAAAGGCTTCACAGAATATGTAACTTAAGAAATCATTAGGAGCCTTCCAGGCATACTGGAATAGGGTGGTGGTGGTGGTAGGGGTATGGAGATAACTTCAAATCAAAGTGAACAGCACGAATATAATCATAGAACTGTGAAACACCGTGTCTTTAAAACAGTCTCACTCATGGTAGGACTACCCTCAATGAGCTGGTAGCCCTGTAAGCGACCCATCCAGTGGCACAGAATCCATGTTACACCTGGGAGTTTGTGAAGAACACTGAATTATTTTTAACAGGGCAGGATGAGACCCTACCGCCTAGTGGGTCCTTTCTGGTCTTCATAACCCTGTGTTTGTCAGTGTTAGCTTACATTGGACTTATGAGTGTAAGTGTAATCTCTCCAGAGAGAAAGAAGTCTTCCAACTCAAGTGGCTTTGCTAGCATTGTTTTTTCCTCCAAGTAGTTGTATGCACTTAAGCCTATGAACAGCCACTGATTTATGTGTAACTCAAGAAAATGTGGCTAAATGAGCCAGTTATTAGGGAAAATTGAAAAGTCAGGAAATAACAAGGATTCAGAATTGAGGTAGCCTATTTTTTAAAATGTATGATTACTGTCATTGGTGATATTTCAGAGAACTTGTGCCCTGAAGCATGTTTTTGGCAGTGGCTTGGACTGCTCATAACCAAATCATTCTCTCACCCTCGTTGTAATGTACATGGGACCTTGTAAATCACACCCAGTTTCCAGCAGGTTCTGCCTTTGTTTTTTCACTCACTTTATAACTTTGTCATTTCTTTCAAATTCAACAAAGTTCTAAATTCATATGATATTTTGACTGAGCATATTTACTGGACAGATGTTTATATAAATGTTACATTCTTAATTCACAGGTAACCAAAATTTACTACCACACATGCAGCCTCTTTCTTTTGCATTGCATCATTGCCTACCTACTCTCTGATAGAGTTTTTGTCATTGGGAACACTATAGAATCCATCTCAAACTCACCAAGGTTACCATCCCTCTGAGCCTTCTTGCAGTGGGGTGGTTTGCCACATTCTGTTGGAAGCAAAGCCTCTATCTGTTCATTTCTCTGGATTATTGTAGAAATGGTTCAACCTTCTTGCCCCACCTACAGTGACAGGCCCATTGATAGCTACTCAATAAGTTTATCTTTACAGAAAGTCAAATATTTGCTTGAATGCTGCTGTTATAGTTCCCAACATTTGTTGCATTGAGCTCTGTCTGGATCTTCACAAAATCCCACTGAAGAAGAAGAAAAGCATTCTCCATTTATATTCACTCATATATTAGTTCAACCCTCTTCTTATGCTCTCTGTCCCCTTCTCTCATCTTTTTCTTTAAACAACACACACATGTACTCACAATCTCCCCCTTTCCTCTTTGTTCACCATATGTCTCCCTGATTGCAGAGCAAAACAAGAAAAAGCATTGGCATCTACCAAACTTGTCTCTTGAATAGACTAATACATCTGTCCCAACATACTTGATAGGAAGCAGGTTTATAGAAGATTTTTAGATTTTCTAGAGAATTAGTCTTTAGGAACTAGTTTTTATTTGATGCTAAGCTCAGATCCTCAATACACAGAGATGGTGTTGTCATTGGGATTTTTAAAGAACCAGATAAGGCCACTGGACAATCTCATGTAGAAGGAATATTAGATGAGCATCCCAAATGCGAACATCATCAGTTACTGACCTTGGGAGAGTTAGTTAACTTGTCCCTGCTTAGGTTGATAAGTGGGATGATAATCACATCATCTTTACCTTAGGGCTATTATGAGAATGGAATGAGAAACAGAAAATACACCAAGTCCTTTGCACAGTGCTTAGAATAGAGCAAGTGCTCCCTAAATGTTTGACATTATCATTTCTGTTTTCTAGCTTGACAAGAAATTGCATAGTTTACAGTCACAGGAAAAAATAGAATTCTAACATATGCTCCACAATTTATACTACAGATTTACTGTTCTTTTGACAATTCTGTAATTTCCAAGTGTGGTTATATTCACACCCCTTGGCCCCTGGGTTTTAGGTTAGGATGGTAAGGGGAAATTATTCCCCTGGTTTTCCATTTCTCTAATACAGCATGAATGGCCCAAAGATCATGTTCAGTCCAATGTATCAAGCAATCTGTTCAGTGTTTTACTTTTTTCACAAAATGAAATGTTAATGTTTGAAAGATCATTTACATATGGCCTACTAGTTATTTAAGAAAACAGCAATTAAACATGTTGAGATAATTAACAGTGTGTACATGAATAACAATGCTTTTTAGATCCTAGGCATTAATGGAGTAGATGCCAAATAAATGTAATCTGACACTTCAGTTATGATTTCTTTGTTAATTATATTAATTTACAATTTTAAAACAATAATCCCATTCATTCAAACAAAATGAGTATTTAAAAGTTGAAATAACTAATGGATAGGGAGGAGTCTCTGCTATGAGGACAGATGTGATGGATTAACCTTATCTTCTGTCCCCACCAGAGGACTGTGTTATTAAGGACAAGACATAACCTGCTCCATGGCAGGCCTGTCCACAATGGCCTCAGCCAATTCTTTTGTACACACAATTTGTTTTTAAGCTAACTTGCCTTCTGGTATTCAGCAAATGGAATTGTTCTGCAGCTGTGGTTCATGCACTCTTTCCTGGATCTGAGTCCTGCTTTGACCCCACAGTACAGATTCTAATTGGAACACATAGAAACATCTGTGCAAACTCTCAGTTTAGCTCCTTGGCTGCCTGGCCTAGGGCTACACTACAGATCTACCTGATTGGCAAATGAGGGGATTCTCATATTCACATTTCACAAGCCCAGTACTGCTCCCAAGATCATCATCATCTATTTCCAAGAGTAGTGATCACCAGCACAACTGGAACATCCAAGAACACATGTTCCTCTAGTGTCTGCTGAACCAATGGCACATGAAACAGCCCTACTGAGGGCAGCCTGAGCTGGGGAAAAAACCTTGGACTGACAATTTCCACCACTTAGTAGCTGGGTGGTCTTGGATAATATTATATGCCTTAGTATTTCTAAACCTGTAAAGTGGGGGTCATATATTTTTATCCACTTTATGGAGTTATTTTGAGTATTAAAATGAGATAATCCCTTGAATGTTAATTCTCTTCTACTTGTTTCAAAATTTTTAAAGCCCTTATTATTCAGACAGCTACAGCCAGAAATTTTAACTTGAAAGGGAGAGAGGGAAGGGAGCAGGGTAGGAAACTTAAACTTCAAATTCTTTGTAGACTGCTGCATGAGTCTGTAGTCACCAACTGCAATAAGAGACTCTGGCTGCATGGCAGAAGGTCAGGCTATAAATATATGGGGCAATATAAGGGAGGCAAATAGGGAAAGTGACAGATGGAATCTGGGTTTGATTTCCAGGGTATTTTTCATAGAAAAGGTCTTATCACAGGGAGGGAAATTGTCATCAATTGATCATCTGTATCAAATTTGACATTATATCTGATGTTTTACTTACATTGTTTTCACTTAGTTGGTGAGGTTCAATGCTCTTATTTGAAGCCATGTCTTGGTCTTTGATTTCAGAATCCTGATGTATAGCTTCCTGTCTAGTCCCCCTTCTCCTGTTGGAACTGTTTTTGTCCAGAGGAACAGAATCTGGACAAAAACAGAACCATTTGACTTGTTCTCATCTCCCATGGCCCAAAATACATTCTGGGAGTCCTCCCCAGTTTTGAGGTTCCAGAAATGAGCAGTCAGATTGCCTACCCTGGGTGAGATGATGGAGGTGACCCTGCATAGACCTCCATGTACTAGAGCTCCCATACCCTAAGTAATGCAGTCATATTCTTTTCACATCATGCTGTCTTGCTAGAAATATAGTTGGGTTTGGGATCTCTGTCTCTGTATTAAAAGCACTCTGTCTTCAAGCTCAAAACATAGCACAAATTCATCTCCTAATCATCCTAAAAAAATACTAATTTGAGATTTTGCAGCTATTTTTTTTACATACTCATTCCTAAAAATGAAGCAAGATTTAAACATATTCATGTTTCCAGGCTTTTGCTCTACTTTATTCCCATGACTTATTAGTGCCCCTGACACCTGCTCATCACCCCAATTTGATTATTAATTATCCAACATTATCCTAATAATTACCTCCTCTAGGAAGCCTTTCCTGACTAGGCCTCCACTTCAATATTAGGTTATGGATGTTTCTTTTTAAAGCTGCATCAATCATTGCACTGAGCAATACATGTCTCGTTGAGGTCCTGCACCCCTTACTATATCAAGTACCTCCAGACAGATACTGTGTCTTAATCTCTGTACTCTAACACCTACATATCCATTCCCAGAACTAAACAGGTTCACCAAAAAAAAAAAATTGTCATACTTAATCTGGTCAAGAGTTTGAGGTTCCACTGAATCTAAACATGGCTTCAGAATTCCAGATAAAAAAAATTTGCAAAAATCTCAGTAGGAGGGGCACAAATGAAACACATAAACATATGCCAACTATACTCCCTGGAAAGAGAATAAAATCTATCAGAAGAAGCACTTTAATCCAGATGCCCCCACTAAGCTCATCTGTAGCCACAGTGACTACAGAGGAAGGTCAGCCATAGTTCCATAATTTAACAAATACAAGAGATAATTTTGGCAAGTTATACTAAAGAAACCATCTGTTCATCAAATGCCTTTTGTTTGGACCTGGTGACAGTTCAGTCTGAAATCAAATTTTTCCTTTCATTCCTGTCTTTTTCTTCTAGGCATTTTGCCCTGCTGTGGAGCAGCACTTCTAACACCTCCATGTATATAGGAATCACCTGGAGATATTGTCAAAATGCTGATTGTGATTCAAGAGTTTGGGATGGAATTTGGGATTCAGAGATTTCAACAAACCCCTGGTTAAGTGCTGCTGCCACTGGTCCATGAAACACTTTGAGTAGCAAAAAGTTAGAAATGTAATTTTCATTCTTCTTTTATAGATTTTATTTATTCATTTTTAGAGAGAAGGGAAGGGAAGGAGAAATAGAGGAAGAGAAACATCGATGTGACAGAGAGACATCTATCAGTGTCTCTTGTACACACTTTGGGGAACAAACCCACAACTGAGACATGTGCCCTGACTGGGGATCCAAGCAGCAAACTTTGGCTTTGCAGGATGACACCTAACTAACTGAGCAATTCTGGCCAGGGCCAGGGCGAGATGTAATCTTCAATCTCAGCTATGCATTCAAATCACTTGGTAAGTTCTATAAAAGCATCAGTTCCTGGGATCTACCTCAAACCATTTAAATCAGAATATGGTTGAGGCCTTCGAGTGGTATTTGGTAAAATGTCCTCTACAGATTCCAGTGGCAGCCAAGATTGAGAACTGTTTACTTAAATCAGTGGTTCTCAAAGTGTAGTCATCAGAATGATAGCATCAGCATCACCTGGGAACTTGTCAGAAGTGCAAATTTTCAGGAAATAGTTAAATAAATTATGCTATATCCAGTAAATGGAATATTATTTAGCAATGGAAAAAGGGAATGAAGTACTGATGCATGCTACAACATGAATAGATCTCACTTACACTAAGTGAACGAAGGTAGATGCAAAAGACCACATAGTGCATGACTCCAGAATAGGCAAATTATAGAGACGGAAAAGAGAATAGTGGCTGCCAGGGTATAGGAGTGGGAACTGGACTCACAGCAAACAGACACAAAGGATTTTCTGGGAGTGATGAAAGTGTTTTAAAACTAGATTGTGGTGATGATTGCATAAGTTGGTCAAGTTATTGAAAATGGTTGAATTTCATGGTATATAAAGTATATCTCAATGAAGCTGTTAGAAAGAAAAAGAAAGGAATGCAAACTGTCTGGCTGCATCCCAGACCTACTAAACTGGAGTTCGGTAGATCCCAGCAGTGTGTGTTTAAGAAGCTTTCCCAATAACTGAAGAGCACGCACATTTAAGAACCCCGGGCCTAGAGTGAGAGGGTATTGAGAGCTTCCTGCTGCTGGGATAAGGGTCCTGCTAGGACTTTTAGGGTAGAACCACCAGTAAACTGCTATGAGGAGTTCCAAAATGGAAGCAAAACAGTCTTACGGAAACCTGTGGAGTAGAAACTCTTAGCATTTGAAGGAAAAAGCTTACATTCCACATCTTAGTCTGCACCCCAGGTGGTTGTCTCAACCTAAGATAATTATTTGCCTTTTCTCACCCTCAGTAGTTTAATCTGTAAATGGGAATAAAAATATATGCTTCTCAGGGTTGCCATGAAAATAAAATTAAAGAACAAATATGAAAGCTCTTCATAGTAGTAAATTAATATTGGGCACTGGTATAATATGCATTGAGGAGCATAATAGATATGGGTCCATTTTTCCTTCACATAAACTACTATAATCTAGCCTCCTATGAGAAGCTCACCCTGGAATTTTAGATACATTGGGGAAGCTTTGCTGCTATATTTAGAATGTTATTATTCCACCAAATGCAAATTCTTCTGGATTCTTTCTCACTTTTGGCATCTTATTCATTTAAGTCTGCTTAATTTCAAAATCATATATATCTTCTCCTGGGAAAAAGCTTCAGGAAAATTCTCTGGATTCCATTTCATCCTCTTTGCTATCACAAGAGCAGAATAAGTGTTTTCACTGAGGAAAGTGCCACCCTTGAAAGACTTCCCATCTTTATCTTGCAACCAACAAATTGCTCTTTGCACTCTCTGACCAAGTAAATGGACTAAACACCACAAGATAACAATATAGTTTTGTCCCCCAAAGCTGTCCATTAGATGTGCTAAGAGAATTTTAGTGAAACTTCAATAAGACAACAAGAAACAACTAAAATTAACCTTTAATGAAATACATTTTAGGGTGACATATAGCATCATAGCAATTTGAGCTCATGTCAAGATACAATCAACCAATCATTGGCAATGATTGGTAATGCAGATGTGAATCAAGCTAAATTTCCAGACAAACAGCTCTTCAGATGGTCCTACTGACTTGCAGGCATAGGTTTTTATAATGAGTAGCATTTGGCCCAGCGAAAAATGCATCAGGGCTCTACTGTAGGGCAGAAAGACTAGGAAGCAATGCTAAATCTTCAGTCATTGCCTGGTATCCCCTACCCTCTTGGCCAACCCAGGAAAAGACAGAGTCACTGTCTTTTTTCCTAAAGTCCTGTCATGTCCTTGAAGGACAGTTATTTTAAGAGGCTTTGTTTTCCAGTTGCTCGGTTAATATAGGGTTTAACTTTTGACTTGAATGGAAAGGATTTCATCCCAGACAATATAATTGTCTGCCATCTACCTCTCATTGTCAACTTTTTTAAGGTAGTCTCTGAGTCTTGTTCATGACATATTCTACCTAGAGAATGCTGTATATTTCATCAGAACACTATGCATTTAGCATATTTTATTAACAGTTAATATTCAAACAGTTCCTGTGAGGAGTGGAGGGGTATTATTATCTGAAATTTATGAGGAACCATGTGGTAGACCTGGGGTAAAACATGCATTTTAAACTCCAAAGCCTATGCTCTGCATTTGGTCCATCTGCCTCATACCATATTTATATCTAGAAATGGGAAGAAAGTTTGATGCACAGGGACTTGACCCTCCAGTTCACCTGGTTTCTGTGTGGTTTCATACAATAGAGGCTGATAAGACTTACAAATTCATGCAGTGACAAGAGAACAAGTCCACATTCTTTGCTGCTTTCTGAGGCAGCTCTGATTGTTTGAGCCAAATCCACCTTTTCTAAAACCTCTGAGTCCAGTTCTTCCCATAAGCTCTTTAAACAGCTTGCTCATCTTGTCTATAATAGTAAAAATCCCTGGTACAACAAGTGAAGAATTGCTTGAAATTCCAATTAAGCCAAGTCTTACCAAAGCCTTTTCCATTATCTCAGTAAGCTGCTTTGTACATTAAAAGGCTCCCCTTAATTAATTCTTTTTGCTGGTCTGTAGACATGCAATGCTTTATTATGACCTGAGAATTCACAAGCAAGGAAATAAAGTGTAGATAAGCTGTGCCCTAAGCTCCGTCATCAAATCAGACAGCATCCTATCGCCCTGTCACTGGCTGTGGCTGTTTCTTAAATCAAAAAAGAAAGCACCTCTCCAGAGAGGGCTGGAGAAGATTCCCTAAAAGGCTCTCCAGAGTCTTTGGAATAAACAAAGGCACCTGCCAGGAGCTGTTTGTATAGTTGTATCACACCCTTTTCTAGAACAAAAACTGAAGCAGGAGAGGGATAACACTCGTTCTCACATTTGTTGCATGATTAATACATGGCGGTGACAATTTTCGTATTCTGGGTTGTGATATATTACCATCAGATGCCCACTTGCCAGGGATTCCATGATGTAGAGCCCATCTTATTGAGGTAGACTTCTTGTCTTGTGTCTTCTCTGCTCTGCCAATCTCTGAGTTATCCAAACACCTAGTAGTAAAGGCCTGATCTTGTTCCAATGAAATCTACAATGGAGATAATGAGGAGGTGGATCTCTTGTCCACCTTAACCCAGTCTGTTTAATGCCCAATTTGAAGTGAAGTTTAGTGAAGTTACCCCAACAGGGCATATAACATGCTTTTCCCCAGTTCTTCACAGATTTTGCATCTCTGCTATCTGATGTTTCTTTGTTTGTTTCTTCATTACTGAGTTCATCTCAACAAGGCTGATTTTTATGGTCATTGCTGTTGTTTTTAACCAAATTCCCCAGCATCTACCAATCCCTGAGTTAAAGTTTTTTTTCCTCAAACTTTGCAGGGTCTCCCTTTAATGAAATTGTTATTCCAGATTTGCTCAGACTTTAGTCCTCTGTGTGAGAGCTATACTCTCTTGGGCTTAGAGACTTTCTTTGGGTAGAAAAGTAGAAAAGCCAGGGTAGGCAGTCTTGGTTTGGGGTTAAACGTGATGGAAACCAAGGGTCTATATGGTTGTGTGTAGGTGCTTGCAATGCAGAAAACCATGGCAATGCTGCAGGAGGAGAAA
>PVKM010013457.1:0-30220 GCA_004027735.1 Carollia perspicillata
ACAGCTTATCACACACTGTGGTACTACGACATCCTGCTCCAAAGGAACTGACACTCCTCCCTCCCCGCTCCAATACCAGATTGCTGGGGGAGCAGGGGGAGGTAGACACGTGCACAAAAGAAGTCAAAATGGTGCAGCGGAGAGGTGCTTGACCATAGAGACCTGTCAGCCTAGCCTGGGAACAATGTCTAGAGGGTGGACCCACAAGGAACTTGCAAGTTTGGAAAATTGACTGGTTACTTTGAAAAAGTTCCTGGATAAACCACAGGGGAAACAGAGCTCTCTCTGTCTCTTGCTTGTGACCCGCATTCGCCCCATGCACTCATGCATCCTCTCTTCATAAGCAGAGGGCCTTAGCAGCCACGTGGGCGCCACATGCAGACTCCAGGTGGGGGAGCCTGAAAACCTCAGCAAAGCAACAGATTGCAGCTGGGAACATGAGCTAGACTAGCTGGGTGCTGCACGGGGCTACGCTTTGACATGGCAGAGGACCCCTGGACATTGACTCCAGTTCTGGCCCTGATTTTTTTTCCAGAAAGGGGGCACTGGAGCGGCATCCTTTTGATTTTGCTTCCCAAATAAATCTTACACCAGATCTCATCCTCTTTTGCGGGTCTCTGAAAATGCTTTTTCTCAGGACACCACAGGAACCCCATTTCCATCGGCAACACCTGGGCCATGCTCTCAGCCTCCCTCGGCAAGGCGGCTTTACAGGTAGAGATTCGGCATCAATGGGCAGTATGGGGCAGTGGGAACTGAATATTTTGAAGTGCAGTGATTAGAGATGTTGTCACCTATGTAACCAGTGTTCTTAAGAAGTCACATGATAAAAATCATATTTGAGTTATTGCACACACACAAAACTGTCTTTGTAGGTAACTAAGATTTCCTTCCCCCCAAAATAAATAAATAAAAATGATAGGATGATGGTTCCCTTTCCATTACATATACCAAAGCCCCTTAGACCTAACTTCACTCTGTAATTGTATTCACTGGCTTATTCCAGTGATGGCAACATTTACTTTTACTAGTGAAAAATAAGTGCTGGTAACATTTACTTTTTTGGTTTCATTCTAACATGTTCTACTTTCTATATTTTCGTCTGTAAACTACCCGAAGATCTTTTAGAAACAAAGGAGGTATGGCATTCCAACACATAAATTCCTAATCTTTTGAGATGAAAACCAAAGAGTAAAAGGTACATGGCAAGCGTGAAGGTTATATTAGGTGACCCATTACATTTGATGAAAAAACTCTTAGCCAGCAAAGTATTAATCTGTCTTCCTCAATCCGTCAAAGGATCCTCCACATAATACCATTTAGCCTTTGGTTATTGCAGTGCATCAACGCTCCTTACAGGAATGACAGTCAGTAGCAGCTCTGGTGTGCCTTGTTTACCTTGTTTTCCCTGAGAGAGTCAGAATGACTTGTAAGAGAGCAAGGGTCATGCATAAATTCAGAGAGCGACAACGCCACCTCAGCAGACTCGGTTCAAAGGATGAAGAGTGCTGAGGCTGCACTGCAGCTTCAGCAGCCACTCCATTGCCTCCGTGCCGCGGGCCCGTGAGGCTGAACGGGTCTTCACGGCTAATCCAGAAGGAGACATTTAAGATGTCGGACGGGATACCACAGATAGACATAGCAAAATTCCAGCGCAAAAATCAACACTGACATCATAATACAAATCTGAGCAAAGGTGGTGATAAAACAGGTCGGCATGGCAGGGAACAGTTACCATAATTGCTGTGCAGGGGTTCACTTTCTGCACTGGCTAGGACCTGCTGTGTTGCTGCATAAACTAGCGAGTCCTACAAAGTAGCACAGAAAGCGGTCCATTGATTGTGGTTTCCCTTTAGTGACACCGTGTTTATTTCTCCTTGTATCTGCTTTGGAAATGGGTATCTACTGCACGTAGGAAATGATTTCAGAAGTGGTGGCCTCGCCCCAGTTCCCCAGGCCTCTTCACTAGAAGGTAGCCTCACTCCTAGGTCATGCTCTCCATGCACAAAGAACTACAAGGTGGTATCTGCTCTTCTTCAGTGATCTGTCACCTCCAGGAAACAGAAAGCACAGCCCTAGACAAAGGCTGCTGTTGTTGTTTGATTCATCTCTAACCATGTAATCAGTTTCTCCAAACCCGGTTCCTGAAGCATATGACTGATAGCTATGATTTACAGCTAGTCCTTAGCAACTGTAGCCTAATGATTCCATTGTTCTGATCAGGTAAAATCAAATATCTGTGTTCAGGGCATCTTATTTTTTCACCTGATATTTCGGTTACATTCCTGAGGGCTGTCACCTGGAAAAATGCCACTGAAGTTGGGAAAGGACAGGCATCTGTAGTGCAAAAGTCTAGATGCTGAATTACCATGGGATAGAATTACTAGAGATTTGGAACCAAAATGGGTTTCTAGTAGTTGCCTCAATTTAGGTTTTTTACGAAGACCAGTTCTTCTCTGACAACCTAAATGCGAGTCATCCATCACCAACGGCAGAGGGCAGCACAGCGCAGGCCGCCTCTACGGTCATAGTCAAATTCTGCCACTGCCTTCAGCTCAGAATGCTGTTAGGCCTCATTAATTAGGAATGACTGGAGCTAACGCTTTCCAAACCAGTAGCAAGTCTGAATTTTAACATATTTTAAACAAAAACACAATGTGATTATTCTAAATCTTACGTGGTAACTCAGGCAAAATTAACAACATTTGTCTGAGGTCTCCATTGATGTTTAGTCAATATATCAGCCACACTTGTAATGACCACATCATTGTTTTAATGTGAGTGGATGCTTTGGCACTGCTTGGAGTCTGAAAATACTGTAAGTCACTTCCTTAAATCACTTAAATGTCGTCCCAATCTCTTTCTTTTCAGTAGCACCGGGAAATGTCTGAACAGTGGCGCAAAGACGAACTTCAGCCACCACCCTGACATGAATTTTCCAAATGTCCTAATTAAAAGATGTGCCTAAATTAGGTCCTCATCGTACTGTGAATTACAAGAATAAAACCAGAACAATGCATCTGAAAGACAAGAACTTCCCTTTAAATTACTGACATGCCTGGTTTATACCTGACTTAAAGAAGTGCTAACTTTGTCCTTCAAAATGTCAGACGAGGCCCCAGGTCTGCCCTGTCACTGAATGGTAAGGATGTAATAAGAAAGCAGGAGGAACAGAGCTCTGGAGTGACGTGGGCTGACCGGCACTCCTGAGTCACTTGCTCCATAAAGGCTTTCAGCAAGCTGATGACGACAGAGTAGGAAACAGCTTCTATATTAGTGCAATCTGAGCTCTTATTGCTTTTATAGGACTAATGGATTAGAAGAAGAAAAAGAAAAATGAACTCTTAAAGTTACCGAAGAGAGGCAAGATACTGGAGTGGTTACGTGTTTTGGACTGAAATCCTGCCTTTGTAATTTGCTAACTGCCATCCTGGATGAGCTACTTCTTACCTCCTAAGTCTTGGTTTCTTCTTTTGTAACAGAGGGTTAACTAATACTTTTCTGGATACAGGGATAAATAAAACAAAAATGCTTAGCCTGGCATGTGCCACCCAGTAACTCCTTCCAAGATGGTATTAATTTTACTGCTGCTGCTATTGTGAGTACCAGCATTATTCCCTATATCCCTAAGTGATCTAGTTCAATTTCTCCTCTAACAAGTGAGCTTTCAGCAAAAACAATCCTTCAAATGCTATGTTCAAAATCAGTGCTGCTAGTGCTGCTGACAATAGTGATATGTCGCCAGTCAAGATGGAGGCCCAGGTAAACCAGGCCACCTCCTCGCACAACCACAGCAGAAATTACAACTAAATTACAAAACAATTATCACCTAGAATCACCAGAAAATCGAGCTGTATGGAGACCTGACAACTAAAGAATTAAAGAAGTCGTATCAATCCAGAAGGGTAGGGGGGTGGAGACAAAGAGACACAGAATGGGCATTCCCACACCCACATGTGGCAGATAAAAATCGGGAGGGAAACTCAGGAGTGCGGGGTCCCTGCTCACACCAGACCACTCAGCCCAGGTTCCAGTGTCAGGAAGGTAAATTCCCCTAACTTGTGGCTGTAAAAATCGGTGGGGTCTGGGGCAGTGGAAGAAACTGAGGGATTCTCAGGCATCTCCACTTAAATGGCCTGTAGTGGTCTTAGGACTTAGGTAGACTCACTCCCTCTGGGCTCCAGCACTGGGGCAGCAGCTGGAAGGGCACCAGTGGCATATGGGAAGAAACTGAACTGTCTGCCATGAGGGCAAGTGCCAGGGGACAGCTTCCTCCCAGATAAAGCTCCAGAGGCCAGGCAGCACACATTGTCCTTTTTCTGAGCCCTCCCCTACATAGAGCTACAGAGCAGTGACACCATATCTGAGACTCCATCAACCTGGTTCACATGGGTTGCCCGCCTGGTGATTACCTAAGGCTCCATCCACCCCATCCAATTCATGGGTGTACTCTTCTGCAGTAGGCCATGCTACTAAGACAGGGAATCAAAGCAGCTCTACTTAATACATAGAAACAAACACAGGCAGGCTGCCAAAACAAGGAGACAAAGAAATATGGCCCGATGAAAGAACAAAAAAAACCTCCAGAAAAAGAACTAAAAATGGAGATAAGCAATCTATCAGATGCAGAGTTCAAAACACTGGTTATAAGGATGTTCAAGCAAACTCACTGGGTACTTCAACAGCATAAAAAAAAGATCTAGGCAGAAATGAAAGTTACACTAAGTGAAATAAAGAAAAATTTACAGGGAATCAACAGCAGAGTGGATGAAGCCAAGAATCAAATCAATGATTCAAAACATACGGAAGAAAAAAACATTCAATTGGAACAACAAAAAGAAAGAGGAATCCAAAAAATCAAGGATAGTGTAAGGAGCCTCTGGGACAACTTCAAATGTATGAACATTTGCATCACAGGGGTGCCAGATGGAGAAGGGAGCAAGAAATTGAAAACTTATTTGAAAAAATAATGAAAGAAAACAATGCTAATTTGGTGAAGGAAATAAGACAAGTCCGGGAAACACCGAGAGTCCCAAACAAGTTGGACCCAAAGAGGAACACACCATGACGCATCATAATTAAAATGCCAAAGGTTAAAGATAAAGAGAGAATCTTAAAAGCAGCAAGAGAAAGGCAGATTAATTACCTACGAAGGAGTTCCCATAAGACTATCAGGTGATTTCTCAAAAGAAACTTTGCAGGCAAGAAGAAACTGGCAAGAAGTATTCAAAGTGATGAAAAGCAAGGACCTACAACCTAGATTATCCAGCAAATGATAATTTGGAATTGCAGGACAGATAAAGTACTTCCCAGATAAGGTAAAGTTAAAGGAGTTCATTGTTACCAAGTCCTTATTATATGAAATGTTAAAAGAAATTATATAAGAAAAAGATCAAAACTGTGAACATTAAAATGGCAACACATTCACAACTATCAACAACTGAATCTAAAAAAATAAACTGAGCAAACAAGCAGAACAGAAACAGAATCATAAATATGGAGATCATTTGGATGGTTACGAGCTGGGAGGTGGAAGGGAGAGCGTAGGGGAAAAGGTGCAGGGATTAAGTAGTACAAATTAGCAGGAACAGAACAGACGGGGGATGTTAAGAACAGTATAGGAAACAGAGCAGCCAAATTCTTACACATGACCCATGGACATGAACTAAGGTGGGGGACTGCTGGAGGGAATTGAGGTACTGGGTGGAGAGGGGCAAAGGGGGAAAATTGGGACAACTGTAATAGCAATTATCAATAAAATATATTAAAAATAATGATATGTCAGACACTGACCAGTGCTTTACATACATGCTTTTTAATTCTCACAGTGACCCAATGGGGGAGCAATAATATTATTATACTGTTACCTAATATTATAATTCATATTATTTTATCTTACAAATGAGGAAACTGGTGAACACAGAGAAAAAAGTTGAAGCCAAAATTTGAACCTGGGGGGACTAAATCCCAAGTCTACACTTTAGCCTCTGCTGCAATCTGTTTCCTTCTTCATTCGACATCTGAGGATGATGTTTCTGATGACTGAGCCTAGCACAAAACCGACTTCCCCATTCAGAGCAGTATTACTCTGGTCGAATGTCCACATTGCTGTTTAGTGATACAAAATACCTCAATTCCTTTCTCCGTGAATATGAGCTTACTCATGTTACAGAATCTTGTTGCTCATTATGCAAGTTTGTAGGGGATAGAAGATAAAAGGAAAAGATGGTTCCTATTATTTAGGTACTGAAGTTCAGGCCTTATTCAGATACTCTAGCGCATTTCCACCTGTAAGGTCAAGATCGTGATATTTGGAGCCCTGGTGGCTGCCCCTTGACTGAATTCTAATAGTCTCAGAAATTTCAACTTGGGGAAACGTTTGGGGTTTCCAGTTGTTATTACTTGTATTACATCTTCCATATATTCACATATATATGTATCCCTCCCCACCCCCATCTTGGTTTACTTTTCCTACTAGGAAACAGGCACATCTGATTAAAAGCAAGACAATGTGTCTCAAGCTCCTTCCCATGTTGGGAAAGGAAGGTTAAGAATGATTTCAAACGCTTTAAAGGCACGTCACATCGCAGTGCTCTTACCCTTGCAGTGAAGTCCACAGCAGCCGCTCGGTTCAACAGCAGCGTGGCTACATTGATATTTCCATAGTGAGCAGCTATGTGGAGCGGAGTGAAGCCACTCTGTAAAGAAAACACAGCAGACGTTCAATTGATTCCTGCTGGCCCCTGCTTTGACATGTTAATACCAGCACCCTGCCCAAATAAAAAATGAGGAAGCAAAATATGCTGAGGACCACATTCCATTCTGTACTAGGTTTCTTTCGGTTAGTGCCAATTGCTCATAGGGTTGCAAATAAACACCAAAGTCACAGGCAGAGGAATAGCCAGGAAGGAACTAAGGGTGGAGATTGAGTGATTTTAGTAACCTGGTAAGCAGTACATAGAGAAGCCAACATTTCAAAACATTAAAATAGGAATGACAAGAACAATCTTTAGAGCTCATATAAAGTTCAATTAGTACCAACTGTTTTATTATTGATGATAGAATTGTCCATTGATACTCTTTGCCAAAATCCAATTGGCTTTATATATACAATATAAGGTCGAACTATACCAATAAGAGCAATTTGGGGGAAGAGGCGCACAACCATCAGATGACTGCATTCTATAAAGAATCCGCAAGTTGGTCTCTTTATTAGCAGATGCCTGTTCAATAACACGTTTTTTCTGGATTATTTATACCAAGTCATTTTACTTTCTTATTAATGCTAAAACATGCAGTGATTCACTTAGTCCCCAAAGATTGAAACCTTAAAGGAGCTAGATGCATTTCTAAGTTGTTAGCAAGCCTTGTAGCCATGCTAGCTGTCTTACTGACTCTCGTGGAAGGGTGGATCATATCCGAAACCGTTCTGAGGGGAATTTGATTTTGCTGACACCACTGAGGGTAAGTGTCATGCAGAACTCTACAGAATCAGTCCTAGAAGAGTAGAATGACAGGGTTGTCTGCAGCTTTGGGTAGAGCTGATAAGCATCTAACGTGTTGGAACTCTCCGTTCCACACACCTCTATGGCAATACCCTTAAGTTTCAAGGATTCCTCATTCTTCCTTACAAAGACCGGGTTCAGCTGCAGAAAGCCCTGGTAATCAAACTACTATCTTCTCTGGCACATGCTACTTTGGGGTGGGGTTAGAAAGCAGGTATCTAGCCTACAGAAGGCAATGCAAAGAAGGAGGAAAATAAATGAGGCCGCAGCACTAAGGAATGGGAAAATGATGATGCAGATATAGGTTATATGTACACATGTATATATATATATATATGTACCTCTGTTGTTCTATTCACCACCATCTAGGTTAACACATTTGGAAGCAAAGAGGAGGAAAAAATGAACGGTTAGTTCACTATCAGTGACATGGATTGCACAAAGCTCACGGCAGCTAAGTGAAGAGGATGAAAGCTATGGCGGAGGGACAATAGGCACGGAAAGAAAGCTAGACTGAATGAAGGGCTACACAAGGGCCTACTCCAAATGCCACATTTCTTTCACAGAGTCTCTCCAGTAACACATGTCCGGACACTGGGAATTTTTGGCTGGGACTCTGACTGCTGGCATGCTCGCCACAGCTGGTCAATACTCAGTGCATTGCCTGTCATCTAGATATCAACCAAAAGGTGATTTGCACACACTGTTGTTGGCATTTTGTAGTTTTTCACCCTGGTGTTTGAGCTGAAGTGTTAAATACATTACAAATACATTAGAAGGAAGGAGACTACCTGGCTGATATCAATCAATATAGAGGTGGCCTCCCTGTTAGCATGCATAGGGCAGCATCCGCAGTTACTTCCTGGCTTTACAGGCTAGGGGGCACATGCTTCGATTGGCCGGCTTGGACTCCCACTGTCGTCTTTTCCAGTGAAGCTGAATGTTGGCATAAGCTTGTCAAAGGGAGACCAAGCATCCTCAAGTTAGGGAGCCTAACCCGGGATGGCTGCAGGACAGGCCGCTTTCCTGGAGCCTCACCTTCGACTCCACGTCTGCGTTGTTGTCGTTCTGCAGCAGCAGGGCAGCAGCTTTCGTGTCATCTTTGCGGGCGGCGATGTGAAGAGCTGGAAGACGCACCTTTCCTTTAGTGTCATTTTCTAGCAGGAGGGAAACTACTTGATCATGTCCTTGCTGCAAAGCTACAGCCAATGGTGTGAAGCCATCCTGTAAATAAATGGATGGGTCAGGATTGGGTCCAGCGCATTTCTGCCTTTTGATTAACAAGTAAAGAAGGTGACCGAGTGCCAATTTTTGTTTAGGGTTATTAAATCTAACATGTGCAAGTAAACATGTAAGGCTGGCAAAAGTAGGTTTTTGGTTGTGAGCATGTGAAACACAGTTTATTTGTGTATTATAATTTATTAACTATTATATTATTCGTTTGTATTACAACTATAAACCTACTTTTTCCCACCCCCATTTAAACGAGAGGACATTTTCAAATATACATGTATCAAAGCAGAAAATAATAAAATATTTGCAATAAGTTTATGGGGTTTTCTTTCTGTTAAAAAGTGATGGACATTAATTGGGTAAATTTTGAAAATACACAAAAGCACTACATAAAAATTTTAAAAAGCCATATGCTACAATAAAATCTCAATGAAAACAATAACATTTCAGGTTAAGTCCTGGCACGTTTTTTCAAAGGAGCCCAAATGATATCACTGGTTTACATGTAAGTACATAAAGTTCAGAATGTAAATTTAATGTTATGAGAAAGTAATCTATATTATCACGTAAATATATGATATTATTTTTGTGAAGAAAACTATGTGTGTATTGGGTACATGTACAACATGCGCATAGCATTTAAGCAAGCTATAAAAATTTCCACTAATATTTTAAAATTGGAGAAGCTGACTGGTTCATCACCACATTGTTGCCTACCAAGACACCTGGTGTTCACTCAGTATGTGTGAATCAATGAACTGCCATCATTGCAGCTTTAAGTCAGGTCTACATAAACAATTCTTGGCTTCTCTGACCAGAGAGGGAAGAAGACACAGGGACCATTCAGAATATGACTAGAATAAATCCGGACACACATAGTTGTACACTTTGTATTGCCCTGGGGCTGGACAAAGAGGAGACAGCTACAGATTTCACTGTGGTTAATTAATCTGTGGATGATCTAGTGTTGTTGACCGTAGAATAAATAGCACAGAGGGAATTCCTAAGACTGGCTCAAAAATTTTACTTCTGAGATGCTTTCATGACCATACACTTACAAGACTGCTTAAAAGTTGTTTTTACCAGAGAACTGGCAAGCTACTTATTACTTTATTGGGGTCAAGATATTTTATTTCTGTAGTCCTTGTGGTATGGATTGAGGACTACTCTAATAGAAAAGCATTTGTAGAGAGAAAGAGAAAACCTAGTTACTTGCATACTGGTGTCTTGTTGGTCTTTCTAAAAGACCACTTTCCTCATTCTTTCCTTTCTGGCAAACAGATGAGGCCTCCTACCATGTATTTGACTGAATACAAATTAGCACATTCATATTCAAGGATGTGGAAAATATTGGCCCAAAGCACCTAAGGGACCATATTGCCCAGGCTCTTCTCATATACACCCTTTTGTCCAGTCCCCTTACTCACTGGGGACGGGCAGACAATTCCTACCCTGGCGTCCACACTCATGCTGACTCCCCCACTCTGGCATGTCCTCCTCCTCATTCTGCATGGAACAGTTCTCTCTACTCTCCATGCTTGAAGATCTGGCTGAACCCCACCTACTCCTTCAACTTCTCCAACAAGGCCGGAAAGAGGAAGGGGATGAGCACTGATTTAGCCAGAAGAATGCTCCGGGCAGCCCTAAATCAGATAATAGGAAAGGCTGCAGCCAAGACACCGCCCAAATGGCATCACTGGTTTACTTGTAAGCACATAAAGTTCAAAATGTAATTTAGTTTTATGAGAAAAGTAATCTATATTACCATATAAACATATGTTGTTTTCATAAAGATAACTATGTGTGTATTATGTACATGTACAAAAAATCTGGATGAATAAACAAAACGCTATCTTAAGGGAAAATTAACAGTGGCTTTCTCTTCTTTTTGCTTTTTTTTTTACACTTTCTCATTTATGTACTATATTATTTCTGCAAAAAAGTACATCTTTTAAAATGGATAGAGGCTAAAAGGAAATGTTAAGATTTAACACTCCATCTCGATTTTGAAACCTGAACAAAAAGGGGTAAAAATGATAATCCGCTTCTGTTCTAAATAATAACTAAAGGGTTAAATTTCCACTGATATAAAATTTTAAGTCCACAGGGCACATACACAAAGAAAACCACTTTGCACCAAAAAATAAAGGGCAACTGAGAGTACTGGCATCACCAACAAGAATGTGCTGCCTGTATAATCCAATTAAAGAAAGACACCAGTTCCACAGTGTTAAATGCTAATTTAGCAGCTGTATATTTTATTTCCAAACCAAGTTTAAATAGTTTGGTTTGCTCTGTGCAGCTATTTTGAAGAGAAAAATACACGCCTAAAGGAAATGTGACAGACGCTCCATGAGAACCTTCACTGCCGTGTGGGGTATCTGGCACCGTGCCTGGTACGTGCCAGTGGAACACACGAGCAAATGCGAGGTGGGCAGAAGCAGGTACGGTTGTGACCAGGTGAAAGTTCACCCTTATACTCTTGTTTATTATTGTATTATTTATTTGTAAACCTATTTTTGCCCACCCCTGTACATTAACCTCATGTTCCAAAATCTTAACTAACAAAAAAGGAAGGAAGAGCTATATGGAACAGATTTGATATGCTGTACACCGTAATACAGAAATGGTTTAAAAGCCACAATCACGCCAAAGATTTGATCCATAAGTGCAACACGTGTATGAAAAAAAAAATATGTATTGAACAAACTCAGCAATATCACATCATTTAATGAAAAAATTCTGTTAAAATTTGCCATCTAAGTGATCCTTTAGTTGCCCCCTACTGTCTGTTCTGTAGATACAAACTCCTGTAAAAATGACACCAATATTATTGCTAATAAGAGAGCAATATTATACTTAGAACATTTCCCAAATAAAACATCTTATTTCTTGTTGTTTTGGTAATTGCCTAATACCAGAATCCAAAAAGAAGAGATAAAAATTCACTCAAAGGTTCAAACATCTCTAGATAATCAGACAGCTGTTGTTGATGGAGTAAGGCACCAGGAAAGCTCATGAAGACATGAATGTGACTTATTTTTTAACAATTTACTTATTGTATTTTTAAAAGCTACCAAAAAGATAACATGAAATTAAGTTAATAAAGAAGTAAAAATAGTTTTTAATATATTCTTTGTCAAAAGACTGAATTAGTGGTTTGAGGATCCCACACACTGTTTTTCTTTAAGTTAGTTGTAGTGTTTCTTTTTGGACCTTGAAAGCTTAAAACAATACCAGAGAATTAAATGAGTTTTTGATGATTAGTTTACCAGGTAATTCAGATCAACTAGCAGGAAGTTGGGCTTATGTTTGCTTCTAAAGGAGAGATATTTAGTGATCTGTACATCATTGTCAAAAAAAAAGAATACTACCTGTCCTTCACCGACAAAAAAAAAAGTACTATGAAATCACTTTCATTAGGCTTTTTATTTATTTAGGGTTTCCACCCAAAAACAGGGGTGGATTTTCTTATTCCACGACGTCCACTCCTGCCCCACTTCCCCTGCACAGCGTACCTGAGATACTGCACTCAGGCCAGCTGCCCGCTAGCCGGGAAGAGCGGCTCCGCCCTGCCTCTATCACATGTGTGCTCTTTTGTTATAAACCCAGCAGCTATTTCTTCACTAGCTTTGAGGATACTGTCATTTTTAAAAAACCCATTCTCATGATAAAAAAATCCCCAACAGCAAGGAAAGGCGTAAAGTTAAAAGTAAGGCTCCCTCATAATTCCCAGAATAAACCACGAATAACATTACACCAAGGACATTCTTCTGTATCAGTACCTATGGTTTTGCCTCATTTTTAATAATCCCGAATAGTATTTTATTGTGTAATTATGGCAATGTCGATGAAATAGGTTTCCTAATTGGTGCACGTTTAGGTTGTCTCTAGTTTTCAGAAAATGGTATTAAATATGTTGAACTTATATACTATTGTTGCATTTTCCTGTAATATACCTTTAATGTGAATTGTTAGAAGTGAAACTGCTAAATTAAAATGCGTGAACTATTAATTTTTAATAATTATGGCTAAATGTTCTGCAGAAGTGGTGCAGCCAACTATCACCTTCACTAAGACTGTAGGGAAATTTTGATTTCTTATACCATTCAAATGTTCCCCTCAACTCATGGGTATAAGAAAAGACCTCATTTTTACCTGATTAATAAATTAATGTTCCCTTGACTATGAGGGAAGGAGAGATATTTTCATACATTTAAGGTAATTTGCATTTCTTTTTGTGTGAACTCCCTCTTCATTTACTTAGTGGTTTCCCCAGAAGGGGATCTCAAAGGCTGGGTGGGGTTACATGTGGTTCCCTTATTCCCACCTTTCTGTGCCATTCAGGAAACACATCTGAATGCAAGTAAGAGGAGCGGTATTATGACACAGATAGCCCTGCATTGTGTGTTCTAAGTCATTATTTTGTGAAAATACACAGAACACCCAAATGCTGTTTCTTTATTATTAGCAATAGATTTCTAGTGATACACTTCATAAGTATCACAATCCTCCATCCAAACTAGTTTTAAAATAACTGTATTACCCAACATAGTATAAATGATTTCAGTAACTTTTTATTTTAAAATTATTCTTCTATTCAAGACTGCAAAGATGTTTCTTCAAATACCACTTTTATTTAGTACTTGAGAATATATACTAATTTTGTTTGAAATTATGATTTAAATCTAATTAGTTGACTTTAGAAATCTATACATTCCATTATTATTATGCTAACTTGAATTTGAAAAAGTACAGATTTAAAACTTAGGTTTTATTATAAAAATACTTCAAACTAGTGGTTGCCTTTGAAGCAAAATTATAAAAAGAGCAGAAAAGTGTTCTCAAGCAAATATGTAAATATTAAATAAATAGCTTAATTATAGGGTAGGGCTAGGCACTTAAGAGCAGAAGGGGTGTCTGTGCGATGGAAAATTCTTTAAAACTAAAAATAGATGTTCTAATGTATTTCGTAAAAATGTATGAACCCACACATTAATATACAACTGCAATTAAAATACCAGCAAGAAAAATTATAAATGTTTGAACTCCAGGGTCACAAAATGCCCCATAAACACGTAAACCTCCCCACAGAAAGAGCCAAAGGCCTTACCTCCGTGGCTAGGCTCTGGCTTGCTCCGTTGTCAAGAAGGAACTTGACGACTTCCAGGTGGTTTTCCTGGGCTGCCATATACAATGGCGTGAAACCGTTCTGCAAAATAAAAGTAGAATATCTGTGGCTTTCTAGAGCCAATGTATTTTCCTACAGTGCTTATGGTATTATATGTTTCAGGGAGTGCTCACATATAATTTTAATATTGAGGATACTTTAATGTAGATATTTATTAATGTAGATACATAATAGCATAGATACAATTTGTAATATAAATATAATTTACTATTATACTTCATAATTCATAGTTTGAAAGTAGTTCATAGTTAACAGTTTAATTCATATGAATATATCCACTTCAGTTAAATAAGTACATCCATTTAACCACTTAATTGAATGTCTACCACAAGTAAAAAATCTTACTAGATGTCAAAAGAATATGAAGAAAAATACATTTGATCATTTTATCTCCCAAGCATCATCTATTTAAAATAAAAGATTCAGCCCTGGCTGGTGTAGTTCAGTGGATTGAGTTTGGGCTGCGAACCAAAGGGTTGCTAGTTCAATTCCCAGTCAGGGCACATGCCTGGGTTGTGGGTCAGGTCCCCAGTGGGGGCCACATCCACAATGGGGGCCAATGAGAGGCAACCACACAATAATGTTTCTCTCCCTCTCTTTCTCCCTCCCTTCCCCTCTCTCTCAAAAATAAAATAAACAAAATCTTAAAAAAAGATGCAATATTTTTACATAAAACTAAGCATCTGAAATAGTTCCTACTTGGAAAAGAATTTATATTAGTTTCAAATGGCTTCACACTGACCATGGATGGAGTAACTTAGAGCAAAGGAAAGGACACCAATCTGCAAAAAGGTATACTTCAATTTCAAGGTAGATTTGATAACCAGTCTATTTTAACTTTTGTTCCTTTCATTTTTTTTTTAAGATTTTGTTTAGTTTTTTAGAGAGAGGAAGGTAGCGAGAAAGGGAGGGAGAGAAGCATTATTGTGTGGTTTCCTCTTTTTTTTTAAAGATTTTATTTATTTATCTTTAGAAGAGAAGGGAAGGAGAGAGGGAGAGAAATATCAATGTATGGTTGCCTCTCGTGTGTCCCCTGCTGGGAACTGGCCTGCAACCCAGGCATGTGCCCTGACTGGGAATCGAATCGCGATTGTTTGGTTCGCAGGCCCGCGCTCAATCTACTGAGCTACGCCAGCCAGGGCTGTTCCTTTCATTTTTTTTTACAAAACACAGTATTTTCATGTTCAGAATATATACACATATATGTATATATACACACATATCCATGTATATTTATACATATACATGCACATAAACACTCTGCATGTGTGTGTTTGTCTGAAATGTGCCCCGCTGCCAAAGAACTTGGATTCAAGCAAATGAATGTGTATATCTGAGGCTTCTTATTAAAAACATATTGCATGTGTTTGTTCTTTAGAACAATATAGTTCACATTTATGAGATACTGTATTTTAAAATCGTACTGCAAGATATATACATCAAAACATTTTAAAACTATAATAAATTATCTTTGAATAAGTTCTTTAGAATGTAATTCCATTTAACTGAAAGTCCTAGAAATTTTATTGTACAGATATGCAATTTCAAAGAATAAAAAATTCTAAATAACATGTTATCAGATATTACTCAAACTTTTGCAATTCAAAAGGTTAGGCTCATCATTATAGATATCAGTTACTACATAATTACCTTCCTTATCAATAATTCAACCTCTGGTGATCTTAACTTTTTGGCTTAAAGCTGAGAATGAAGAAGTTAAAAAGATCCTGAGCAGATAAAAGCAGTCACATAACAGATCTACCATGGCGTATATACTTCATCCATCAGAGAGGTCCTCTGTTCTACTTACTGTTTTACATGTAATTGTAACAACCTAGGTTATCTGGTTGCCAAGCTCAAGATTAGAGACAGAAAATTAGAGGCAGTAAAACATGATGCAGTATTCAGGCTTCTTTGTTTTTTTATCCTCAGCTGAGGACAGGTTTATTGATTTTAGAGAGAGGGGAAAGGAGGGAGTGAGAGAGAGGGAGAGAAACATCAATGTGAGAGAGACATCGACTGTTCACCTCCTGTGCATCCCGACTGGGATTAAACCCACAACTTTCACCTGTGCCCTGACTGGGACTTGAATCCATGACCCTTTAGTTTAAGGGACAACGCTTCAAACAACTGAGCCACACCTGGCAGGGCTCAAGCTTCTTCCTTGTAAATTATCTGTCTAGTAACACCAGTGAGGCTCATGTTACTCTGTTCTATCGTCAAAGGTTTCATTCACAGTAAGCATGAAACAGAGTAACCGCAGCACAGTGTGTCTGTATGTCCATGTGCATCCGTGTGTCTGTGTTTCACCGCTGTCACTCCTCCCAGAGCTATTCAGGAAAACTGGACTGCGATTAAGATTATCCTTCTCACACTGTCGGCTACTTTCTCATTTTCTTGTTTGGCCAAAATGAAAGGTCATTTGTTTAATCCTTGGTTGATTCAAATATCCCTTAAAAATCAAAACCAAAAGAAAAAAAAACGATAAAAAATACGAAGGAAAAAAAGGTGAAAAATGTATGGATTTTTCGTACATCTCAGTGAACCTACTGAGTAGCTTTCCTCATCAGCTGAAATTTCCAGATAGAAGGTTCAGATTTTAGAAATAAAGTTTTTAAGGAAACATTCCAAAATGGATATTGCTCTTTCAGATATAAATATCATCTAGGTAATGTATGTCAGTGGGTTCTCAATTTCAGGGGGAAGGTCTGCTGGAGTTCAAGATTATTTAAGAAACACTGGTCTACCTACAAATGCCTGGCTTCTCTGCCAATGTACATCCACTGTTCTTGAGGTTACTGTCCAGAACCAACCATTTTATGACCCAGAAGGAAATCCAAAATCAGGATTTAGGGGATGCTGTTCTTACAGACCTGGAACTTCCAAGGGTGATTCTTAAGATGTACAACTTTTAAACCCTTCTATCATCCTTTTTACAATGTCTAGGAGTGAAATGTGTAGAACTGGAACTACTCAGAAATAAGAAGTAGGTAAGAGTCAGAGCAAAATGGGGCCATGAATAAAAATATTACCATTATTCTCTAACATAAACAGGTATAAGCAAGGAATTCAACATGCTGTCACTGGACGACCTTCAGATGAAATAATTTTCTGTGAAAGAGCGTCTGGATTTGGAAAACGATCATATTACTGAAAAAATGCTATTTTTTCTCTTAAGAGAAGATATACATCACTGTTTTTATACTAATTTCCTAACTTAGGAACTTTCCCAAAGAAAGAGCTGGCCAAATAGGAACATATGGGCACCCAATTTGCATTTGCTTTTCTGCAGCAACAACCGCTGCACTTCCCAAAAGGCAGAACTGCTCAGCACTGAGTGAGTACGCTCTTCACCGGCTGATTTAACCCAAGGTCCTCAAGGTCTTTGCTCTGAACATTTACTGTGGTCTTACCATACTCATGCAACTCTACAGACTTACAATTTTATAGACAGCACTGAAGCAAGCTATCTTGTATTCATAAAATAAAATAAAATAAAATAAAATAAAAGTCCTCCTGTTATTTCAGAAAGGGCTTAAAATTCATCCATGAGATTTTCTTATCCACCCTAACTTCCTAGGGCCAGTCTTTGTATGTCAGAAAGTGCTGCTCTTAATTACAATGTTAAGAGCATGGTGATCAATTTGCACTGGTTTACATACAGAGGTGGGCTATAAGGTTAAAGGTCAGAGAGGATCCATGGGAACCACACCCACTGCTTCACTGCATCAGGACCTGATCTCCCCACCATAGGAAACATTAACAACTATGGCAAGACCAAAGAGGCTCTGGCTTAAAGAGTCTTTTCTTTGTTAGCACAACTATGAGAACTTGTCCTTTAGAATGCTTTGGTAGTTAAGATAGAATACTATGTGAAACAGACTTTGCTTCTTTATAAAAAGAGATGGTTTCTTTGCTTCTTTTGGTGTCTCATAGTATAAATTAAAGGCAGGGAAGGAACAAACAGTGAGGGATGTCATTTGACATGGCAGTTTGACCTTGCTGCTATATTTTGCACCATGTATTAAGGACTTAATCATTGTAGAGTTATTTATAATAATAATTTAATTATTCAACCAGACTTCTTTCTCCAGGCAGGCCTAAATGATTCCTGGGACATGAATAAAATAAGAAAAAGTTAACACCTACAATCAAGGCAATGACAAAAACTAGTTTAAAATAATATCTAAAAATTTGTACTTTACAGAGCCTTGGTTTATAAAATCAGAACTTGATATTGCCCAATGTTATTTTTATTTTCAAGGAAGGTCAAGGATTCTCCTTGCACTCTTTCCTATTGGCTATTAAATATTACCCAGAGGGTCAAATTTCACCTAGACAGGGATCTCATCCTTGCAAATATGAATATCCCTGTGATGCTTTAATGTGTTGCCACATAAACAGAATTTATCTCATTTCCTGGAGTTATTGCTTGTTCTTTAGAGGAGCTCCTGTTGAAAAGTTGCTACCAGGAATTATCGTGGAAACTCATTCTGCTGCCTGGCCATCTCATTACTTATTCTGTCCATGGGACAATGCAGTGCAGAAGGCACTTGGGGACAGGTGTCCAGCTGAAGAAAGGCATGCTCTACCGTGAACCGTGCAGCACGTCACGCCAGGCACAGCTGCACGGAACAGGGCATTTCACAGTCTGTGTTCCTCTCCTTCATTTCATCATCACTAGGGAATGTGTACAAATTGAAATCAAATCTGGTTAGGATTTTACTTTGACTGCAGCTTCTCCCAGATGATGCAGAGAAGGTTTAAAACTATAGCTGCTCTAAACATCAGTCAAGAATGTGTGCGATGTTTAAAAGGAGGAGGTTTATTTTCTTCCCTTGGGCAAAAAAAGGAAATGAAATGGAGTAGATTTTTTCCACTATCTCAGAGCTTACTATGACTTATTTCCCAATAAAAAGTTTTAAGAGCATTTGAAAAATGTTGGTTTAAAAGCCCGATGCTTCTCTTGTGGGCAGCGGGTCTGTACTGGTCAATATTGAACTTTATAACTTTCCTTTCTGGAGAAGCATTACTACTCCAAGTGAACTCTCGTAGGGAATCAGAATAAGTGGCATGGACCAGGTAAGAAAGGTCTAACCCCAGGCAACTAAAATGAAATTAGACCAAACATACAAGAACTCGACTCGTGGCTGAAAGCACTGTGAAGTTCCTTTCCATGACCCTGATGTTGAATGGCATCGGTGATTGCTATTGCTGTACTGACATGGCAGGAAGTCCCTGCTGTTCTGTGGACCCATAAAATACAGGCGGCTCCTGTTATCCCAAGATAATCAGTACTGAAGAGGGCTGAGGAAATCAAGTGCACTTAAAATAGAGATCCAAAGGATATGAAAAGTTTGACAGAGACTTCATCTTAAAAGATAAAACTAGAGATTGTAAAACAAGTTTATATGAATTAACAAAATGAAGGTTATAACAATGTTCATGCATGAGATCTTAGAATGAAAAAAAAGATTAAACCAAATATGAATTTTGTGAAGAGAAAATGTAACCTTTATAACAAAATTGTCTGAGAGTTTGACATCTTTCACTTCACTCCGCCCCCCATAGCATAAGCAAGAACACAGTCCTTTTGCAAAAGTTGTTTGAGAACCAAAGGCCTCACCTAATTTTTCTGTGTCATTTAATCATTTGATTTTCAAATCACTCCCATTTGAAACGCCTATGTGAAAATCATCCTAATACTCCACACACTGCCTGGTCTAACACTGCCAGAAAGCCACATACCCACGGTTTGGCTGTACACCCAGCAATTCACTCCCACCCCTTTCTCTGGCCCCATAAAATCCCATTTCTCCTTTCAGAAAACCTCCAGTTTTGTTGTATGACCCAGTTGTTCAACATTCAACACCCTGGGGTAGCCTGACAAAACAGGATGGACACCAGCATTCATCTGGAAGGAGTGTTTGAGTGGGGACCAGCTTCCAAAATGCTCAGGTCCTCAGTGAGTATTTGTGTGTGATGATGATTGCTTTCCTGTGTAACCTCATGCCCGTGGGGACCCAATTCATGAACAATTTGAATAATGAGGATCTATATATTTAAACCAATAAAATGAAGTTAATTCTTTTAGACTCAAAGTTTATCAAATGATAATCTATCAGTGTTCTTAGAACTTGACTCAAGATTCTGAGACTTTCTAGGAGGACCTAGTCAGTGAATTATTGCATGTGTTCACGACAAAGAAGCTGGAAAGTATAAAGCTTATTCTGCATGTTTTTTTTTTTTTCTTTTTAAACTATTTCAGGGAACAACAGTGATAACAGACAGGAATTAAGGAGTGCCTTCCCTTTTTCAACCAGATAAAGCACTGATATATTCTGAACCTCCAAGAGGGTCTCCTCATTTATAGCATCCCCATGTCCTTGGCAGGTTAACTGACACTGAGACTGGAACTGAGCTAGCACCGTGAAATAGTGTAAGACTGTGCATTACAGATGCCCCCAAACATTGTGTATACGATGAGCGGTCATACATAGATGGGTGACTTTTAAACACGTTTACCTCTCATGCATATGTACTGTAAATAAAAGTATACATAAATTTATATAATCTATAATATATAACTATTCATTGTGTACAGCTCTTAAGTATTGTCTTCTTAAAGGATACTCACATATGAACCAAGCAAGGACCTGACCCAAAGAACATCATTTGTGAATTAAAATAACAAAATTACTTTGCAATAGACTTGTTGGCTTACCTGAGATTGTGCATTGACATTGGCTCCATTTGTAACCAAGACCTTGACCACCTCAGCTTGCCCAGCCAGAGATGCTATATGCAATGCTGTGTTTCCTTTCTGCAAGATGAAAAGCAAGATACATCAACACTCCTATCTTGCTCCCTGTGTTTTGACAGTTTACAAAATATCAAATCCTTCTACTTTAAGTTCTCCAAAAAGAACAAAGTTGACAAGTATTTCATGAGAAATGTGCCCTGATTCTGATCAAGAGCTGAATCCTCACTGAATTTGGAAAGTGATATAACATGCGTTAAATGTGTGATACTCACCTTTGTAGCTGCATCCACATTAGCTTCTCTCTGTAGCAGTTCAGAAACAACTTCAACGTGGCCTTCTTTGGAGGCGAGGTGGAGCGCGTTCAACCCATTCTGATCAAAAATAAAAGGGACGCTTTACTCAGCAGGTTGAAAACAGAGCAGTCAACAGTCTACCAAAAACTCAGAAGACAATATCTCACCAACAACTACCTGCATGTGTTCAGTGTAGGAACTTGACTCAGGAATAAAAGTACTTGAAAATTAGGTGGGCTGTTCTAATATCATCATTTCCTGGATTTTAGGGATTAATCATTAAAGGATGCATACCTATATTTCTGAGGGTTTCTCTAACCGGCAGAGAATAATTTAATAATTTAAGCTGGTGATATTTAACAGAAACACACTGGCAAAAAAGAGAAAGTCTTGGTAATATCTAAGAAAAGGTTTAAGGAGTTTAAAGTCTAGGTTTTTAAAATTTTAACTAGAAAATAAAGGACTAAACTACAACTCACCTGATTGCAAATGTTGATGTCAACGCCGTTTTTGATGTAGTCAAGGGCCTTTTCCAAGTGTCCCGCTCGAGCTGCTCTTAAGTAACTTGCATTGGCATCAGACTAAAAAAGAAAAACATTTCACTGAAAAATGAAGCTAATATGCATATTTGTAACTGCTCAGCTTACAATACAAGCTAAAAAAAAGTAAAACAGATTTTTAAATTGAACTATAGGCATACCTCATTTATTGCATTTTACAGATGTTATAGTTTTACATGTTAAAGGCAAGACCCTCCACCAACAAAAAGAATATGATTCATTTTACTATAGGGATCCAGAACCAAACCCACAATGTCTTGAAGGTGTGCCTGCATTGTATTTCTAACACGAAAATACTAATAAAAGGCCTTTGTAAGGTCACCAGAAAAAAAGACAAATTCTTTAAAAGTTAGTTTCGAGGATACAAAGTTACTGCTTGTATGATATCCTAATTGATTCTGAATTGAAAGAGAATATTTTCCACCATGTATAGGCACCATTAATCAACATAGAATTTCCAGAGAGTAAAGATAAATCCTGTAATTTCCTGGAGGTTACATTATGAAAACCTTACTATTTTGTTGTATCAGGAATTTAACATCTACTCTATTCTTTCGTAACTATCATAACCAATTTTACAATAGCTTCACAATTACATTTATGTTGTTATACTAACTTAACAGGAATTTGTAAGTAATGATGTTCTCTTGGATTTTCTTACCGATTGTACTTGAAGAGAATTTATAAATGTCTACACAGATTGTGACATGTTACTTTCCATATATTTTCAAGCCAATTAAGGCCAGAGCCTGGAGAAAACTCTACTAGAAGCATTAGCAAGTCAATAAATATATATAAATTAAAAAAATCAAATGTGTAATTTATCCACTGAAAATGTACAACTCTAAATTGCTAATAAACTTCAAGACCTACAATCACACAGTTGAAACTACCTACTACTGAAATCTTTAATAGAAAAAAGACAGTGAGAGGAAAGCCTACAGAGTTGGGCTTGCATTATTTCTAAAGGAGTCTTCCTCGGTGCAGAACAAGACAACATGGAAGCAGGTTTTCCTGAACGGGCAGCCAAAACCACCTCATCACTGGTTATCCATGTGGTCATGCAGGGTATGGCTTCAAAGAGGAACGTGTCTGTTAGCAGCCTTGTGGCAAATATTGTACCTCCTCCAAAGTTCCCGCTCTGTAAAGGCTTCCCAGACCACTCCAATAGTTTAATTGCTCAGTGCTCCCAAAGCATTATCTCAAAGTATTAATTTCTTGGAGCTGTCTTGGTATTTATCACACAGCACCATAGTTTTTGGTGTATCTGTCCTTCTTGCTCCCTGAACTGTAATCCCCTTAAGAACAGCAGAGGCAGATTAAGGAATAGGCAATGAAAGCTGCCAAAGTGCCAATCTGAGGAATGCTAATTCATCTCTGGAAATGTAATTGAGATGAAGGAAATTCCATCCTTTAGAAGGGTCTTTAATTCTTGTGTGGGTCAATTTAGTAAGAACTCACTTGCTCAGGATGTCAAAGGAGAGAGCGCTGCCTTCAGGGTCTCTACCTTTCCTTGGAACACTGCACTACTGGCATCCGTGCTATGGAAAATTCTTTGACGTGGGGGACAACCCTGTTTGCGTCAGTGTTTACCAGCATCCCTGGCCTCTACCACTCAGGCACCAGTAGTACCCTCTATCTGAGACAACCAAAACTGTCTCCAGAATTGCCAACTTTCCCATGGGAGGGGGTGGGAGGCACAAAATCTTCCCAGTTGGGTACCACTGCTCTAAATAAACAATAAAACAATTTATTCAAAGACTGTAGGCTTCTGTAGGCTTAAGTCTTTGGACAGGCTGGACTGCCATGTGACTTGACTAGCACAAGGCAGTGACTTCATGTATATATTTATCTTTCTGTTTCCCTGGCAACTAGAAGCATCCCTAGCTCATAGAAGGTGCCTGTAAATGTTTTGTGATTAAATGAATGAATCGATAAATGAGTAAATTGTGTGGAGATAATTGTATTAGATAAGATATTGCCTGGAACAATAGGGGAAGCTTTATTAACAACAACAGTTATTTCAGTTGAGAATCTGCTAGGATGCAAAACTGAATGCCAGAGACTGTCAGCGAAGACATTGAGCTTGGTATGGGAGGGCATATATAGATATTGATAAAATAAAACTGGGATTTGAGTCCAGCATGCAAATCATCTACTCACTGCAGAGAGTTAAGAAAGAGGAGGATAAAAAGCTTCCAGGGATTTAAAAAAAAGTCTTTAAAGAGGTGTGTTCATTGACAAGATTAGGGGTTTTTTTTGTTTGGTTTGTAAATTCAGTTAGAAATAAGCTATGCAAGGATGGCCCATTTTAGCATCATCTTCTTTGTGCCTGCTCAGTGACTTATCAGTGGATTTGCCCTGAGGGGCTCTGATGTTGTTCTGGGAACAAATGACATCAGTCTGCCCGGGTATTTCGACTGCCAGGGACAACAACTGTGAGTTAAGCATCCCAAAGTCAGACTTCTGGTTACATAAAAACAAAGGGCAGCTGAAGAAATTTTCAAAAGAGGCTGATAACTCAAGGACAGCCTCTATTGATCCCAGATCTGAAATGGTTTGGCAATCTCACACCCTGTCCAATTTCCTTTAAAATATTCTCAGAGTTTTCCCCTCTGAAACTGTAAAGTAAAACAAAATATAAACAATAGAAACCAAATCTTCTAATTCAGTGGTTTCTCTACCTATTTGGAGTTTATTTCTTTTGAGAATAACAAAAGATATCAACAGATTCTTTCCCTTCAACAATTGCACACATATGTGTGTATACACACAAATCTGCAGAGACACACCAAATGTGCACACGTATACACGATTCGTACAATATTTCGTGAGGCTCCGGATGGCTAAGTCTGCTGGTGGAGTCATGTATGAGAGCTGTTCATGAAAGAATTCTCTCTGAGATACCTTCACTCTGTCCACTTCACCCAATGACCCTGGAATCAAATAATTCTCATAAGTAGCAAATTTTTCACCTGAGAATTTTAGAAAGAGAAGGAACAAAAACCTTTTTTTTCCACTTTCACTTTTTTCAGCTCTCTGTTACATGCAGACATGCTTAACATGACAATACATAACAATCAGCTGTGTTATACTTTAAAGTATACCGGGAGAAAGAGGGAGGAAAAGATAAAAGCAGAAGAGGGGAATAAAAACTGATCTGAAAAAAATTGGCAACTTAAAAAATGAAGTTAATGATGCCCACAGAAAAATAACCAGAAGTTCTTCCTTTCCTCCCAACTACCTGCAAGCAAAGTCACGTGGTCCTTCCAAAACTATCTCAGTATCAATGATGTGCTAGTTGTGCCAACATCTGGCTGTGTGGCTGTGAACCAAATAGATGTGGTGCCAATTAAGACTCGCTAGCCTTCGTCTCACTGTCTCTTACACTGTTCCAAATCGTGTTGCTTAAATGGCAGAGTAACTAGTGGGTTCTTCACTTTCTTTCATATTCTGCCGGTAATACCTAAATATTTTTATTTTCTAAATGTTAAAGAAAACATTTTGTATTAGGCTCAGCATCAATGTGCTGCATCTTCGAGCTGTCATTTCATTAAATAACTAGGGGCTACTCTTCATAGGTCACGGCCTGTTTTTTTAATCTGGAGCATCCAATCAAAACAATGCCTTTTTAAAGCCAGTTGTAGACAAATTATTATGAAAGGAAATTAGGTCCCAAGAGAAGCTGAGCTCTGCTATGGGAAAGTCACACAGAGAAGGTCACTGCCTAAGGACAGTTGGCACAAAATGCATGCAAGCAGGCGAGTCAGCAGTTTTCCCCTAAATGATCAAAATCTGAAGTAAAATTTTGGAAACTGAAAGTGTCTTTTGTCATTATTTACTATTTTATCTATTTACTCATTTTGCTAGACAGGAGAGAAATATGAGGCATGTCACAGAAATGGCTTCAAGGACAGAGTTAAGTAGTATTATGGATTAATCTACTAACGATGGCATTCTTACCTAGAATAATGGTATTTATTATTCAGCAGAAAACTGTAATTGGAAAGAATAAGCATTTCCTGAGTGTCCGCCTCAGTAGGAACTAATACTTCAAACATCTGAGTATATGCTCTAAACTATTGCAAGTACTTATAACTTAATATATATTAAGTACATAGTAATATAATTAATTGTATAAGTCATTATGTTAACTTAGCCCTTACAATATTTCTGTAAAGTAGTGTAGTGGGTTGAATAGTGTCTACCAAAATTCACGTCCATCTGGAACCTCAGAATGTGACCTGATTTGGAAATAGGATCTTTGCTGATATAACTAGTCAAGATGAGGCTATACTGCATTAGAATGGGCTCTAAAGCCAATAACTGATGTCTTTATAAGAAGAGGAAAAGATGTACAAACAATGAATAATTATCTTGTACACGTGAAACTAACATAATGTTATGTGTCAATTACATCTCAAAGAAAAAGGAGATGAGACAACACACAGACACGTAAGGGACCACATAAAGATGGAGGCAGGGACTAGAGTTATGTTACCACAAGACAAGGAGGCACCAGAAATGGGAAGAAGTGAAAAAGAATTCTTTCCTTGAGCTTCTGGAGGGAGTGGGGCATGCTGACATCTTGAGTGTGAAGTCTGGCCTCCAGAACTGTGAAAGATTAATTTCTGTTTCAAGCCACCTAGTTTGTGATGGTTTGTTATGGCAGCCCTAGGAAACTAATACAAGTAGGTACTATGACTAGTTCTGCTTTATAGATGAGGAAACTGAGCTTTAGCAAGGATGAGTGACTTTCCCAGGAATATTAACGCAGAAAGTCTGACTCCAGAGTCCAGGCTGTTAACAAGTACTCTAAGAAAGGGCTTAATAAATATTGATCTATCATTTAGGCTAACTCTTGATTCCTTTATTCATCTTCCATTAATCATCCCATGCATCCATCCATCCATCCATCCATCCATCCATCCATCCTTCCATCATCCATCCATCCATTCGACCTTTGAATTAAATACGTAGGTACTTTCCCATGTATCTTCTCTAAACCAGAACTCCTTAACTGAATTTATTTCAAGCCTCAAAGCTAGGCTAACCATGGATTGCCAGAGGAGAGCAGATGAGAGTCTTGGAGAGTAGATAACCAAGCTCCATTCCATTGCTTCTAAACCCCAGGGTGCAATCTCTGCAGGCCATTAATACCTGATTTACCAATCCTCTAATCTTTCTCTATCTCATCTTCCTAACTATCTGGGAACCATGTGAAAGGTAAGATAATCCTTCCTATAAGCTTCAGATTCTGTTTTCTCTACTGGTGTCTTGTATTTTACTTACCAACATACTCACATGTTGCAAAAAAAAAAAATCTTTCTTTTCACTTTCTTCCTAGCCCGCTTGTAAGTGATGGTATTATTCAGAGGAGTGGACTGGTTAATAGGTCCGTACTTCAGCTATTCCACTGACTAACAGTGCTACCTTTGGCAAACTTCTTAATATACATGTACCTCAGTGTTCTCAGCTGTCACATAGGGATAAAATAATCTACTGTTAGAATAAAATTAGATGATTCATGTGATTAATCTAATGTGATTAGATAATTCAAGGTGATTAACAGTGTGAGTCCATAGCAAGCACTCACTGATATTAATTTATTATAAAGTTAATTTGTAAACAGGTAGAAGAACTGGTTTAGGCTCACTGTGTCTTTGCCCTTAATAATTAATTCATATCCAAGTCTCTAGCCACATGGCTTCTCTTACTGGTCAGTGAAGTCTCCCTGTACAACATCACCATGACCATCTGAGGCCAACTATTACATCATTAAATTTTTGTTCTGTCCTCTCTTAATGTGGAACAATTCACAGCACTGATCACCTTCTCTTTCTTAAAAATCTTTCCCTTTAGCTTTTCTCATCTTTTGTTCACTCAGCCTGCCAGTGAAAAACTGGCCTTTTCCATGTTCAGAACTCACATTTCTTCTCTTTTTGTACCCGAAGCGACCACATCACTGCCATGACTTTTCCCATTCTAAACCCACCATTCTGTACCTACATGGCACCACCTGTATTCCAAAGCATGCCCGCTTCCATGTCCCACAGTCCACTCACCGCGACAGCAAAAGAAATGTTTAGTGAGAACATATAAAGCGTCTGGCACTGAAACTACGTACTAACAATAGAGATCTGAATAATTAATTCCCTTAATTTCCTTATTTCCACGTAAAGATCCCTAGATTACCTTAGACACTCAGGAATACAACTTTGGCATGAATCTTTTATTATTTTTTCCCTCAAACCCTCTTCCAGAAAGTTACATGTAAGCATACTATCAACTATTCCATCTCTGGGACTTTTATATTTTCCATCCTCCTTTAAAAAAGCATTTATCATAATGCATATCATACATACAAACGAGTACATAAAACATATATGGACAGTCTAAAGAAAAATCATAGGAGAAACACCCACATACCCATCAGTCCGTTCAAACATGAGTTACAAGGAGCTCTGTAGATGTCCAAAAAGCCCTTCCTTGGCCGACTCTCCAAAGACACCCTCTGTTCCAGATCATCATTCTCAGGCCTTTCTTTACAGTTTGAACACCTGCGCAGACCAGCCTAAGCTAACTGTTACGTGGTTGACTGTCTCAGCACACTACATAAATAGAAACTGCATTATGGATTGTTCTGTGTCATGCTTTTGTCTAATGCTGTATTTCTGAAAGTCATACACGCTGACATGTGTAATGGTACTCTATCATCGCGGCTTATGTAACGTTGCGTTATGTGAATAACAGAATCTATTTATCTCGGTAGAGTGGATGGATGTTTGTGTTGTTTCCAGTCTGGGTCTGTTGTGAACGATGCTGTCATCAACATTCAGGCCACTGCTCCTGGCACACACAGACAACACTTTTTAAAAATAGGATCTTAAATTCTGGGTCATTGGGTATGTGCTTATCCAAATGTGCTAGTTAATAACAAATGTTTTTTAAAGTGATTGCACCAATTTATACTTTCTCTGGTTTGTGATGATTGATTGTGAGCTCATATTCCTCAGAAATTAATCTTTGGGAATACTTCCTGGCCAGGATGAACATTGCCATATCCCAAAGAGAAATTTATGGTTGCTTTTTTTACCAGTTGCCTAGAGGTACTAAAAACCCAAAATTATTTGAAAAATGCTTGCTTTGAGGGTTTTGGGGTTTTATTTTAAGACTATAAAGACGAATTTAGACTTCACACTGGTGTAGATAGGAGGGATTCCTTGTGGTTGCAAATACTCAGGGGAGAATTTTTTTCCCCTTCCATCTGGTGACAGACTAAGACAGGGAAGTTTTTGCTGTATTTTTCTCTGTGCTGGGTTTATTTCCTGTTCAGCCTTACCATTTGGGGCCCCACTCATTGTGGGGTCTCTTATTCGACTCTCTACTCTGGGCATATTCTAGACTTTACCTGCAGTGCCCTACGTCTATGCAGCCAAGTAAAACTGGTTCTTGCTGGAAATATGCTTAACCTTTCTTTTTTAAAATTCACCTTACTCCTTGTCCAGTTCAGGTCCTAGCCATGTGGTGCCTCGATCATTTAAAAAACCTTCAGGAGGTTGTAGTCAGCACGCTGCCCCTAGCTCGTGATTCTGGAAGCACTGAACACTACTCAGGAGCTCATGAGGAGCTGCTGAGGGTCTGAGGAAGCCACGACAAGGATGACAGCTGCAAGTCAGTGAGTGCCCGCTATGGGCCGGGGATCACACTGAGCTATAAATAATGCATGTATAATGTATTATTTATGAAACATGCCTTATCAAGGTGGGAACCCTCATTACAGATGCAAACACTGAGTTTCATAAATGTTAAGTGGCTTGCCCAAGGTCACACAGCTAGTAAGTAAGCAGCAAGGGTTGATTTGAAATCCTTAACTTCTCGCCTGATAACAAGCCCAGCTCTTCCCTCAGCACCACTGGTTCTGTGGAGCCCCAGGGTTCCAGAATACTGAGATCAAGAGTAAGCTGAGTAGGCCGAGTTCCATATACCTATCTATCTTTGCTTTCATTCCAAGTAGATCTACCTTTACGTGTTGAAATACTGACATCTGATGACATGCTTCATTTGTAAAAAATGTTGCTGCTTTTAAACCATAGTATTCAATCAATTGCTATGGCATAGCCTCTGAGGCCCTTTAAAACTTACACCAAATAAACACTTTCAGCCAGTACTAAACCCTGAATACTGAGCATGAAGGCAATCCACGTGGTTTACTATTCCTCTAGGGCTTATTATTTCTCAATAGGCTCCATAATTTTCTGGCATGGTGACGTCACCCAGGACACTGCTTTGACAGTAATGCTCACCTCCACTACTTGCTCCCCATCACTTGCCAAGACAGTCACCCCCTAAATCCTAGGTCCAACTCGAATGTCACTTCATCTTTTTTATCTTCCCTGATGAACACTGGGCATGACTGCTTCTCACTCCAGACTCCTACGGCACTTGGTCTGTTCAGGTTAGGTGCCACCTATCCCATCAAAACTGGACGAGAATCTTTTAGGGTAGGTCCATGCCGTGGTCAGGGCTTATTTTTGCATGACAAACTCTCAGTAAGTGATGAATGAAGAAACGCTGACCTCCAATGCGTAGTCCAGTGCTCTAACTATCCCCAAGAAGCAAAAGCCTACGCCAGCTTAACCGAGAACAAACCTGCTTTGTATCTTCTCCAGTCT
>PVKM010013458.1:0-30260 GCA_004027735.1 Carollia perspicillata
TACTTGAATAACAATTAAAATAAAAAATAAAGTAAAAAAAAAGTTTGCCAAAGTAAAAGGTCCTCTGTGAATCTGATACATTAAACCAAAGATGGTACACAAAAAACAAAAAAGCAGTTGTTAGTTGCTAATCTTTTATTTGTGCATATACAAACCTCTTTGTTCATCTGAAATACAGTTACAAAGCTATAACAGTACAAAAGAGCCCCTTTTTGGGTTAATGAAAAGGAATAGTGTCTGAGATAATATAAAAATCTCATTTATTACATAAAAACTGTATATCTCCTATAAACAAGGTTAAAGGCAAATGATGAAGTTTTTTTTAAAAAAAAAAAAATAGAGACCCTGTTAAATTCTGCTTGAATGTATTTGATAGGCGTTTAAAACCAAAATAGTATTGGTATGCACACAGACAGATCACTAGACCAAAACAGAACCCAGAAATAAATTCAAGTATACATGGGAACTTAATATAACAATATTTTGATACAGCTACAAAAAGTTTGTCTACAAAAGGCACTGGCATAACTGACAGTACAACTAGAGAAGACATGCTAAGTCTATATGTTATATAAAAATAAATTATATGTAATTTATTTTTAAGTTAAAAATTTAATGTAAAATATAAAAGAATGAAAATACTGAAAAAAACTTTGAGATAACCTTTACCTGCAATGGAAAAAATTTATAATGCAAAATGAAAAACCCAAAATTCATATAACAAAATTCACACAAATTACTTATCTGAGTTCTCATTTTCCTTGGCCAATAAAATGTTTTTTATTCCCACTTTAATTTCAGTGCCTTAGGACATGCACTGTCCAGTTCCCCATGGTCTGCCTTTCCCCCTACTACCTTACATACTAGGCCTCTTTATACACATTAATGACACTGAAGTCAATCAAGTAGTTTACCTGTACAGTAAAGAAAAAGATACACTATATTAAATTTTTAATTTTTCTAGAGAAAAGGAATCATAAACAAAAGCAAAAGACAGACCGAGAGAAAATATCTGCAATTCCTTTGTCAAACAAGTATCTCCAATATCCAAAGAGGTCCACATACTGATAAAAGACAATCCACTAGAAAAAATGACAAATTACAACTTTCCACCAAAAATACATTTTGAGCACATATGAAATATGTACAAAAATTGACCATAAGGAAACATATCCTCAAAACTTAAATTAAAAAATTAAAATTAAGCATAACAAAATCTAAAAAACTACTTCAAATTAAAGTAACTGCTACTAGGAAATTATTTCTGCAATGAGTATATATGCCTTTATTTCATTTCTTTTTATATTTGTAGTTTATTCTTTCAAAATGACTTAAAACACATTTTCAGGTGTTTGTAAATACTCTCTTTAAAAATCATTTTTGTTAGCGCTTAACACTCTTCTGACTTGTCTCCTTACATATTTGAAATTGGACATTTCCAGCATTTGGTGTGTTTTAAATCCATCCACTTTAATTATTTCTATACTCAAAAAAAAAAATCTTTAACATTTGTACATCCTTTCCAAACCAAACATCTAAGCAAAAAATAAAAGAAAATAAAGATGAGTAAACTTGGCTACATAAAACTATAAACATCAAAATCAATTTTAAAAATTGAGAAAGAAACATGCTACAAAGGTTTAATATAGTTATACAAGTAATCCTTACAAATCAATGAGAAAAATGATCAAAGAACATGAGTAGGCATTCTTCAAAAGAAATGCAAACATTCCCTAAAATGAAGACATGGTAAACATCATTAAATGAGAGAAAAGTAAATAAAAATGAAATACTGTTTCTTCCTTATCAGACTGGCAAAAATTAAGATTGGCAATACTCAGCTTTGGCAAGGATATGGAAGAAAGAATGCCTAAGACTTTTTCCTTTTAAAAGACATGAGGCACAATAGTAGGATGTGTATCTAAGAATTCTATGGAACACTGTTAATAATAATGAAAAAAATTTCAATAACATTAAAGGGATCTGATAAATACACTATGGTATTCATAGCCAATAGAATAGTATGAAGACATTAAAAATTATATCCATGGCTTACATTATAATCTTAGCATTATATCCTGTGCATAGCACAAAATGGACACTGAATGTTGATTGAATAATTGATTACATCAATGATTTATTTATTTTTAATGAGTGCTTGATTGCTTGAGTGTGTAGGTGGGTAAGTAAGTAACTGACCAACTGAGTGACCCACTGAGTGGCTTGAGTTACTGAATGATGAGCTAAATACTGTATTTTGCTGTGTATAATGCACACCCTCTTCTTTGTGTGCGTTATACATGGGATTATTATACCCATGCATAATGCACATCCTTATTTTCCCCTCAAAAATGTGGGCAAAAAGTGTGCATTACACATGGCAAAATACAGTAATGCATGACTAACTAAATGACGACCCTAATCATTTTAAGCTGTATTTGAATTTGTCACTATACACAAACATCCAGAAAGGTATCTAAACTTGTTAAGCACACTATCAATCAGAAGATGCACCTGCAACTCTTTTTGCCCCTTTCATTGATGAATGTAATTTTTATCTATTTTTTTTAATCCTTACCCATAGACATGCTTAGACAGGGGAAGGCAGAGAGAGAAAGAGGGAGAGAAACATCAATGTAAGAGAGAAACATCGACTGGTTGCCTTTCACACGCCCCTAACTAGGGACCTAGCCTGCAACCCAGGCATGTGCCCTGACTGGGAATAGAACCCCAACCTTTTTCAGCCTATGGGATGACATTCCGACCAATAAAGCCAAACCAGCCAGGGTGATGAATATAATTTTTAAATGACCGATATAGAAATAATCCCTGACTTAGAAATCATAGCAGCCAATGTTGGAATAAAACAGAGTCTGGAAATAGACCCAACTACATATATAATTTAAAACACTACCAGTTCACAAAAGTAGAGAAAAGGTAGGTTATTCAACACACAGCGTTGGGAAAACAAAAAAATCATAGAGGGTAAATAGTTGGGTCCCTTATACCTCGCACCAATATGAATCCCAGATAAATCAGGAAAACATGGGAGAGTTTCAATATAATTTCAGAGTTAAGTGGGGAACTAATGAGGACTTTTTTTAAGTTGTAAAATGAATGACTAGTAAAAAGAACAGCATAAAAACTAAAAACATATGCATGACAAAAAATTGCACTATAAGCAGGGTCAAAAAAATAAAAAGACAACCTGGGTAAAATATTTACAATTCATTTCACACAGAACTATTTTTCTTAGTCTAGGAAGAGCTCCTGATAGGGGACCTCAAGAGTGAAAGATTTTCTCTTCAGTTGATATGCTTAAGTGATTAATACATGTGAAAGATGTCAGAATGCAGGACCTACATCAGGGATCCCCAACCTCTGGGCCACGGACGGAAGGGGTACCTGCCCATGGCCTGCTAGGAACTGGGCCACACAGCAAGAGGTGAGCTGCATGCCAGCGAGCAAAACTTTGCTCCCACTACCACCTGAACTCTGCCTCCTGTCTCCTTCCCAACCCCATCTGTGGAGAAAAATGTCTATCATCAACCATGAAACCTAAACCAGTCCCTGGTGCCTAAAAGGTTGGGGACCCTTGACCTACACTACTCCAGGACATCAACAAGCAATTCAACCTTTGTGCCCCAGGGGGTCAGCAAGAGATGGAGATGGTATATGAACCATAGTGTTCCAGGGAGGAAATGTGGGAGATGGAGATAGAGAACTGTTGACCAGCAGATAAAGAAATACTAGGAAAATTGCTGCTGGATGGCAACTCTTTGCCAGCTTTTTTCCAAACCCCTTACCTACCCTTTCATTCTCCCTAAAAAATGGTCGGCTTGAGACAAGATGTTAAGACAATTTGTGAGGTTACATAATCCACCGTCTTCTCTGACTGACAGCATCTGAATAAAGTGCCCATAAAGATTCAATCCTTGTCTCCACTTATTGGTTCTCATAGTGACCAGCAGCATGAACACTGACTTTTCCAGTTTCACTCCCACAAATCATAGTAAAAGGTCAACAATCAGACAGAAAATGGGCCAAGATATGAGCGAACAGTTCACAGAAAAGAAAAATTCAAAGCAAATTAAAATTATGAGATTCCATTTTTCTCATCTCAAATTGGTAAATACCAAACCATCTGAAAATAAGTGTAGAAAAGTATAAGCTAGCATTTCTCTGGAGATCAAGTTGGCAATATTTACTGAAATTAGTAACACATACCACTTTTGAATCAGCAATTCCTCTATGTAATCTAGAGTTATTGTCCTACACATGCAAACTGACCTATGTACAGAGGTATTTAATTTTTTTAAAGATTTTATTTATTTATCTTTAGAGGGGAAGGGAAGGAGAGAGGGAGAGAAATATCAATGTGTGGTTGCCTCTCATGTGTTCCCTGCTGGGAACTGGCCTGCAACCCAGGCATGTGCCCTGATAGGGAATGGAACCATGGTTGTTTGCTTTGCAGGCCCGCACTCAGTCCACTGAGCTACATTAGCCAGGGCAGTATTTAATTTTTTTAACAAACGTTATTTATTTATCTTTAGGAAAGGGAGAGGGAGAGAGGAAGAGGGGGAGGAAGACATCGATGTGTGACAAAAACATTGATCAGTTGCGCTCCAACTGCAGACTGGCCCACAACCGAGGCATGTACCCTGACCAGGAATCAAACTGGTGACCTCTTGCTTTGCAGGCTGATGCTCAACCAGCTGAGTCACACTGATCTGGGCTTTAATACGTTTTGAATTCTAAAACATTTTAAATGTCACCTATTTGGAGTAGATAAAATTTTTGAAAAAATAAAACCAGAAAAATACAGACAGCCCTTTCAAAGAGCTTTGCTCTAAAGGGAAGTGGAAAATGTGTCAGTAGCTAGAAGAGAATGTGCCAACTAATGGTATTAAACTGGACATTGACAAACGACTGTATTTTGCCATGTATAATACACTCCTGTGTATAGTGTACACCCACATTCTGTGCACGTTATACATGGGATTATTATACCCATTATTATACCCATGGTATGTAATCATTATACCCATGTACAATGCTCATTCTTATTTTTCCTTTAAAAATTTGGGCAAAAATGTGCGCATTATACATGACAAAATACGGTAATGCTCACAGGTCAAATTCGGCCAGATGCCAGTGTGTAAATAAACAGTTGTAAATTCTTTTACTTTTGTATTGTCCTTGGTTGCTTTTGGATCACAAAAGTTGCAATAGGGATAATCTTGCCAGCAACTCCTAAAATTATGCAATCTGGTCCTTACTAAAAAAACTTTGCCAACCCCGGTTCACATCAGTGATTCTCAAAATCTGATCCTCCAATCAACATCATCATCACCTGGGAACTTGTTAGTAATGCAAATTCTCAGGTCCCACTCAAGACCAACTAAAACAGAAATTCTGGGAACTGGGCCCAGCAATTTGTGTTACAACCAACCCTTCAGGCAATTTTGAGAAGAACCTCTGGGTTAGGGGACAGTTCTAGTACAGCCAGGAACAGATGAGGACCCATCTGAGGTTTGAGTTCACAAATATAAGAGGCATTAAGGAGATTTAATTGAAGCCTAATAAGCCTCAAGGAGGATGTCAGAAACAGCTTAAAGGAAAGTGAGGAAAATACTACTGAAGGCTGAATCAGAGATCCTTGTTATATACTAATGGAAAGTTTGGCAAAGCTATCAACTACAGTATTGTAGCAAATAAAATATATACAGTAGACTCCTGAACAACACAGGAGTTAAGGGTGCTAATTCCTATGCAGTCAAAAATCTGTGTACCACTTTGGACTCCCCCAAAACTTAACCATTAATAGACTACTGTTGATCAGAAGCTTCACCAATAACATCATCAATTAACACATACTTTGTATAAGTTGTATATACTTCATTCTTAGGAAAATGTTAAAGAAATTATAAGGAAGAGAAAATACATTTACAGTACTATATTGATCAAATACATTTGTCAATACAGTAAGTTTATGTCATCTGATTATTTACTATTCAGTAAGTAGCAATGAGTCATCATAAGTGGCAGTGGATCATCATCAAAGTCTTCATCCTTGTCTTCAGATGGAGCAGGCTGGAGAGAAGGAGAAAGAGAGGGCACTGGTCTTGTGATCTCAGGGGTAGCAGAGGTAGAATACATGGAAAGGGAAACAGGAGAGAGGCTCCACTGATGTAACCTTATAGAAACACATCATAATTTGTCTAACTTTTTTGCTTTTTCATTTTTAAAAAAATGTTTCTACATAGTACCAACCCTCCAGGCAATTCCATCGTCCACTTTACTTCCAGAGTCAGCATCATGGAAAGGTTCATGTCATAAAAGAAGTCAAAAGCAGTCCTGAATAATCAGAACCCTCCGTCAGACTGTCTAGTGTCTGTTTTCTGGCTCTGCTTCTTCTACATCTTTTTCCTCATGTATGACACAGGTCCTCAAGCACTGCTCTCCATCAAGTCATCTTCTGTTAATTTCTCTGGTGTGGTGCCTATCAGCTCTTGAATTTTTCCAGGATTTGTATCTTGAAAGTTTTCATCACCCACCTTTTTTGTCATATTCACAATCTCATGATTTCCTTGATTGGCTCTGTCGTAAATCCTGTGAATTCACACACAACATCTGGACAGTTTTCTCCAGCAGGAGAAATCATGCTTGATGACTTTCAGGCATGATGATTTTCAGGCATTATTCAGGCTTGATGACTTTCACAGATTTTTCTTTAACAACGATAGCATATTCAACAGTGTATAATCCTTCCAGACTTTCATGATGTTCTCTCTATCGGGGTTCTCTTCTATAGTTTTGACAATTATTTCCAGGTCCTTATGACTCCCTGACCAAGAGGCTGAATTAGAAACAATGTGTTTTGCAGGCAAGACCATTTTGATGCCTTTGGTGTTGAACTCATGGGGTCTGGGTGGCCAAGAGCACTGTCTACTACCAAAAGAACTTTAAAGGCCAGTCCCTCACTGGCAAAGTACAACACTTCCTGACTTCAGGAACAAACCATCAAAAAGCCAATCCAGAAAAAGGGTTCTCATTGTCCAGGCTTCCTTGTACAACCAAAAGACTGGCAGCTGGTGTTTATCTTTTCTCTTCAAGACTTTGGGGTTAGCAGCTTTATACAGAGGGGCAGTCCTGATCATAAACACAACTGCATTTGTACAACACAGTAGAGTTAGACTATTGCTGCCTGAAATCCTGATGCACATTTCCTCACTGATACATGTCTTTGTGGCATTTTCCCAAATAGGGCACTTTTGTCTGCACTGAAAACCTATTCAGGCAAATATCTCTTCTCCTCAATAATTTTCTTAATGATGTCTGGGAACTTGTCTGCTACTTCTTGTTCAGCAGAAGCTGTTTCTCCTGTTATCTTGACATTTTTTTATGCCAAATTTCTTTCTAAAATTATCAAACCATCCTTATACTGGCCTTAATTCTCCTATACCTTCCTTTTGCTTTAAGTTGTCATATAATCACTTTGCATTTTTTGGAATTATATTATAGGCCATAGTTATGCCTTATAGCAATCTTGTACTCACATAAAAGGTGAATTTTCAATATGAGATAGAAGTGTATTTAGCAAAAAGTACAAAGTTTTGTACCTGCTGGTGTAGCTGCAGCAATAGCTGCACAAAATTTTTCTTTTTTTTACAGTGGTCCTTTGCTAGATTTATTTATCTTGAAATGGTAGGCAACTACAGCTATACACTTCGATTTGCAGTACATATAAAGTAATTCAACTTCTTGTGAAGAGCATTTCCCACTCTGCAGAGGTGGCATGGTGTTATTCAAAGTTCACAGTATTGCAGTAAACAATGAAAAATACACAAGAACCACAAGAGATTACTCTGACTGTAATATGCAATTGACTGGAGACGAATTCCTCACATGGAGAAGATAAAGGTCACACGGCGTTTTAAGCAGATCCTCGCAACACTCAAGCTCACCACAATAGCAACAGAAGGTAGTTATGAAATTATTACAGGAGTACAGTATGTACTACAGTTAACTTTTGCATCTTTATTTTATTTACATTTATCTCAACAGTGAATGTTGCCATATACAGTCTCTGTTTGTGTGCCTAAGTTTTGATAAATTTTAACTTTCTATAATAGATTCGTGTATATTTTATGTTACTATCATAAAACAATAAAATTGATTAGTGTCTACATATATTTATGCATTCATGGCATACCTAACTTTTTCTTAATTTTATAAATATTTCTAAACTACACAGTTCATCTGCAAGTTTTTCAAATTATCACAAATCTCCAAAAATTTTTCCAATATATTCATTGAAAAAAATCTATGTAAAAGTGGACCCATGCAGTTCAAATCAATGTTGTTCGAGGGTCAATTGTACTTAAGGAATCAAGGAGATTCTATGTAGAATGTTGAAGAAGCAGTTAACTTCTTCTAGCTACCTTAACAATTGAGAGAGCAGAGAGAGATGTACTAAAGAATGAGCTATTCACTTTTTGAGTAGAATTTCAAGGAAATGTAAAGGCCACAAAACAGTCTTTCCTGTCAACAAAGTGTTCTTGAAGTAAGAAAGGGTCTCAGGGCAAAGATTAATATAGACCGGGACTGTGAGATCCATTCTTAAAACCTTAGCAAGATCTAAGTCAGCACCTTATAGATCCTTATAGACACAAGATTGTAGGGGCCCAGCGGCCATAAAGGGTTAAGGAGAGGGTTTCTCACCGCGGGAGTGGTGATGGAAACCTGGTTTCTAGCCTCAAGGCCGTTCTGGGCCCAGACTACCTCCCAACTGCTGATTATCTGGTTGTTCCCATGCGCAGGGGGAAGGCATGGTCTTCTTCGCAGATGCAAGAAAGTATGCGTTAATGAGAACCTTGTCCTGTGGGAACTTGTAAGCTTTTATCTCAAGGATACGCTTTGTAGCTTTTGAGGCACGGTGCTTAAAAGCTTTGCGCTCTTTCAATAAACTCGCCATGACCCGATGAGTCTTGGACCTCTCCATTATCATCCCTTACCCTGACTTATGAGCCCCCCTGCTGCAGCGGGCTGCGACACAAGATTAACTTAAGATCTTAGGATCTTAAGAGTTTTGTTCCATGGCAGCCTCACAGGGAGCCTAAGGTAGGGAAAAAATTGCTATAACAGATTCGTGGGTATGGCTTTTGTCTCATGGAGTCAGCTATGAACTACTACACGGGAAGTCCCTAAGTTTTTCAAGGTGTTATATTAGCTTAGAATGAAAAGGACAGTAACTATATAAAATAAAAGGAGGTCTTTGGACCTTAAACCACACTATAGACAGAAAACAAGCTCAGATTACTGGGTTGCAAACAAAGGTAAATTCTTCTGGAGAAAAAAAAAATGGGGTAATTCAGAAGGTGAAACAAAAGACCAAAAGAAGCAGCCAGGACCCACTGAGAACAACTAGGTAATAGGACTGAACCCCAATCAAGAAAATACCTAGCCTGGTATTTTACATGTACCTAGCCAGGTTTTAGAACTGCTATAGACTATCGTGTGCCTCCCTCATCCCTCTGTTTGTACAGGAATGACTACTGTGGTTTACATGTGCCTTTCCGATATTGTATGTTAATTATGAGGGAACATTACTTGTCTCTTCATAGGTCATCAGATAAAAAGCAATCATTCTCAAGAAATCATACCCGAGGAACCTGATTATATCTGGACCTGACTTTGATGATGACGCACTGCATTTTCAGCTGTCACAACAGGTTGTAAATTTAGAGGTTTCTGAGGAGGAGGTTGGTGTCTTTTGCATGTAATTAGGTGTAGGAGGGATGTGAAGTGTGGCAAAAGGGTAAACTATGGCAACAGTATTGTCCAAAGACAGCTATAACAATAATCTAGGACCCTGGCCAGGTTGCTCAGTTGGTTAGACCATTATCTCGATACACCAAGGTTGTGGGTTCAAGCCCCTGGCAGGGAACATACATACAAAAATCAACCAGGATACAAAATTAATATCCAGAGTCAGATGCATTTTTATATGCCAATAATGAACACAAAGGGAAACTTAGAAAATGATCCTATTCACATTGCTTCAAAAAGAATAAAAAACCTAGGAATAAACCTAACCTGTGATGTAAAAGACCTGTACCCGGAAAACTGTAAGACACTGAATAAAGAAATTGAAGAAGATACAAATAAGTGAAAGCACATACTGTGTTCACAGATAGAAAGAATTAGCATCATAAAAATGTCCATACTACCCAAAACAATCTTTAGATTCAATGCAATTCCTATCATGATTCCAATAATATACCATATTTTGCCATGTATAATGTGCTTCCAGGTATAATGCATATCCACATCTTTGTATTCATTATACACAGGATTATTATACCCATTAATATACCCATGGTATACAATAATTATACCCATGTATAATGCACAGTCCTATTTTTCCCTCAAACATTTGGGAAAAAAAGTGCGCATTATACACAGCAAAATATGGTACATCAAACTAAAAAGTTTTTGCACAGCAAAGGAAAACATCAACAAAATAAAAAGATGACACACAGAATGGGAGAATACATTTCACTGATACATTTATTAAGGGGTTAATATCCAAAATGTATAAAGAACTTACAAAACTCAATACCAAAAAACAAACAACCCAATTAAAAAAACTGGCAGAGGACCTGAATAGACAGCTCTCCAAAGAGGACACACAGATGGCCAACAGACATATGAAAGATGCTCAATATCAGTAATCATCAGAGAAACACAAATTAAAACCACAATGAGCTATCACCTCACACCTGTCAGAATGGTTATCATCAATAAATCAACAAATAAATGCTGGCAAGGATGTGGAGGAAGGGGAACCCTTTTCCACTATTGGTGGGAATGCAAATTAGTGCAGCCAGTGTGGAAAGCCGGGTGAAGATACCTCAAAACATAAAAAAAACAGATCTGCCTTTTGACTCAGTGATCCCACTTCTGCGAATATATCTGAAGGAACCCGAAACACTAATTCAGAAGAATATAAGCACCCCTATGTTCAATGCAGTATTATTTAGGATCATCAAGATATGGAAGCAGTCCAAGTGTCCATCAGTAGGTGAGTGGATGAAACAACTATGGGACATTCACACAATAGAATACTAATTGGCTGTAAAAAAAAGAAGAAAATTTTACCATCTGCAACAGTATGGATGCACCTGGAGAACATTATGCTACGTGATATAAACCAGTCAGAGAAAGACAAATACCACATGATTTCACTCGTATGTGGAATCTAACGAACACACTGAATTAACAAGCAAACTAGAGAGAGACTCATAGACAAAGAGCAGGATGACAGCTAAGGTGGGGGAGGAAGGTTAGGGGGTGGAGGGATTGCGCAAAAAGGAAAAAAAGACTCATGGACATGGACAACAGTGTGGTGATCCATGGGTTGGTGGGAGTAAGTATAAAGGGACTAAATGATAATGGAAAAAAATACAATAAAAAATAAATTTAAGAAAAAGTCATGAAAGGCAAGGACCTACATCCAAGATTGTTCTATCCAGCAAAGCTTTCATTTAGAATGGAAGGGCAGATAAAGCACTTCTCGAATAAGATCAAGTTCAAGGAATTCATAATCACCAAGCCCTTATTATATGAAATGTTAAAGGGACTTATCTAAGAAGATAAAAAATATGAACAGTGGAAGGAGAGCAAACTCACAGTTATTAACATCCACACCTAAAACAATAGCAGACTAAGTGGACAACTAAAACAGGAGCAGAGCCACAGAAATGGAGATCACCTGGAAGGTTAGCAACAGGGGAATGGGAGGAGAGAGGGGGAGAAGGTACAGAGAATAAGTAGCATAGATGGTGGGGAGAAAATAGACAGGGAGAGGGCAAGAGTAGTGTGGGAAATGTAGAAGCTAAAGAACTTATGACACATGGACATGAACTAAAGGGGGGAATGTGGGTGGGAGGGGTGTGCAGGATGGAGGGGAATGAAGGGGGAAAATGGGACAACTGTAATGGCATAATCAATAAAATATATTTTAAAAAAAGAAAAAACAAGAGAAGTAATTCAAATAAAATATTAAGATTAAAAAAAGAATGAACCAATGAATGCATAAATAAGTGGAACAACAAATTGGTGTTTCTCCCACTCATTCAAATTAATAAAATATTTTAAAAGCACCATCTCCCATCCCATGTTTTCTTATACAATGTAACCTTGCCACCCCCCTATTAATAAAGGGAGTCTAATCCTCAGCATCACTCCCACCACCATGTTCACCAAAACACTGGCTTTTAAACTCTGACTCACCATGTAAGAAAGTCAACCATCTTGAGGTCCCCATATTGTAAGGAAATCCAGACCACATGTACATGCTCTAGTTAACAGCCCCAGCTGAGATCTTGGTCAACTGCCAGCATTAACTACCGGTCATATGATTAGAGACACTCCAGATGATTCCAGTCAGGCAGGGATAACCCACCTTCAGGTTATCCCCAGCCAACAAGTCTTCCCAACTGAGGTCATAGACATTATGAAGTAAAAACAAGCCATCACTGGTGTGCCCTATTTGAATTATTGACCCATAATACTTATATCTGTGAATCTAAAAAAGTCGGTATTTTACATCAACACGTTTTGGGGTAGTTATGTCACGCAGAAATAGCAACCAGACTATATACCGATGAAAATGATCTGGTAGAGACAAAAATAGAAAATAAAAAAGGAGAAATACAATTGCAAAACCCTTAAATACAAAAGGGATGGATTCCTCTACACAAGTAGATGGAGAGGCCTTAGAAGCAACACTGAATAGTTCACTCATTGCCAAGGGGAAAAGGGCAGAGCGCAGGTACAGGCACAGCGGGGGTGGAGAGATGTTGATGGTAGATAGAGGTAATGCCAGAAGACACTGTCATGAACTTTATACACATTTTACCACGAATCCACCCTTTTAAAATAAAGTTTTTTAAACACATTTAGTCCATTCCTCATTTTCTAAATAAGGAAAATATAAGGCTCAATGATTAAGTGACTAGCTCAAAATCACACACCATGCTGACAGCAGAGTCAGTCCCTGATCCTGTTTCCAAAGCATATACTTCCTCACATCACAGTACCTTTCATATTACAAAAATATTACCCAGTGGCACTATATTTCATAATCAAAATTTATTAAACTAAAATCATTTAGTAAGCAATAATGAATACCCTAGTCCCAAGGACTGACATAAAAAATGCAGGCTGAAGGATGTCCTTAGGAAAATTAAAACAAGCATTCAAGCAAAACAAACAGTCCATGGACTATCCCCACCTAGTTTATCTCTGGTAGCTATACTGTACAAGCTTAAAAGACAGACAATGTTTCCCTTTCCCCTTTCCAATTCTCCAATCCTAAACACTCTTTATGACACTAACTTCAGTTTTAAGTTATCTACCAAGAATTTCTCCTTCCATTTAGAAACTTATGTTATCACTTTATTCAGATTTTACCAGTAGAATAGCACCCAGAGACCGCTTGTCTAACCCAATAGATCACTGAACGTCTACTTGTTCAAATAATACAAAGGCAAGGCTAATGTCCACAAGGAATAGCAGTACCCGTGTAGTGTAAAATGAAAGGACACAGAAGAATGATAAATACTCTCAAAAATATCTCCCAGTCTTTATTACAACCCAAAATTCTCATCATTAATCTCCATGATAAGAGCCTTGGATAGAAGTCTCCACTGTTCGGCCAAACTGTCAAATCCAAAGATCATCTATCATAGTAGAAAGAACAAAATATTAACAGCGGTTATTTCTGCGTAAGGACACTATAAGCAATTTTCTTATTTCTTCTTTTCTAGATTAATACCAGGTAAAACAGTAGTACACATTTTTAAGACCTTTTTTTCAGTTCTGATTCTTCTCACTTGTTGGCAGTGATCAACAATAATCAAGATGTTAATCATTCTCACCTTCTTAACCTACCCATCCACTTGCTTCTCATGCTAACTGCCCCTTATTTGTCTCCTTTGCCAATTCTTCTTTCACCCACTGTCTAATTACAGGCATTTCCCAAGGCTCAATCTCAGGTCTACTGCTTTTTACTCTGAGCACCATAATCCAAGCCTTAAATTTCTCTACCAAGTTCTAGTGACGTGTCCCACTGTCTGGCTATCTATCTTTCACTTGACTACCCCACTGTCACCTCAAACTCAACATATCCAAAATATAAGTCCGGCTTTTATCTGTATCTCCTCAACCAGCTACTAATACCTTCATATCTATCTCTGTCAATACTGCCATTAATAAAATTCTAGTTCTTTCTTTGTCACTTACTAGCTGAGTAACTTCAGACACATTTTTAAATCTCTCTGGGCCTCTTATTCGTAATGTGGAAAATGTATACATTGTGGCCCAGATGTTCTCAGATATCTTGGAGTTGCAACACTTCATTTCCTCTGAAGATCAAAACCTCAAAGTCATCCTTGACTACTCTTCTCCACCCCACCCCACCCCACCCCACCCCCGCCCTATCCTCCTTTCCTATCCAATCCATAATGAAGTCTTGTGTGACAACACTCCAGTCTTATTTCCACTAAGTGCAAATCCTCATTACCTCAGGCCTAGCATTGGTAATTTTCCTAAATACTTTCAGCAATCTCTTTCTTAATACAAAAATTACAATAGGTAAAGCTTCTCTGTTACCTATGGAGTAAAGTACATTCTCCTTATCCCAGCTCTTGAAAGGCATCCATAATCTATTTCCAACATACATTTTAAACCTGGTTTATTACTACTCTCCTACACAAACCTTCATTTCAAATTTTTTATGTACTGTTCTTTGAATGTATCATGCATATCCTGCCTTTGTTTACCTCCTAGATAAGTTCATTCCTCTGAAGCAAAATCAAATCCTACCTAGATTGGATTCTACCTCCTCTCTGGAGCCTTTTATGCTCACTTCAACTCTAAGTGACCTCAAATATCTGTAACTTTCATTACTTATCTCCCCAAGTGAAAGGGACCTATTTTATATTTTTCTGCATCTCTTTTGGACATATCAACGTACCTACAACATTGTAAGCATTAATAAATATTTGTTTGGTGACTGACTGAAGTTCCTTTTTAATACATAGCATTTACTGAATGTCCCCCATGTGCTTAGCACTCTGTGCATTTGTGTCTCTTAATCTAGGTATTGTTCATCAAAGCATACACAACCAATTTGAAAACATACAGTTAACATCAGGAAGTAACTATCAAACAACAAAAGCATGCCCAGTTCTTTCATTTTAAAACTAATCTTGTTGCTCATTTGTCATTCTAGTCATAGTACCGGTCTTCTAGTATTTTTGACCATCTCCTCAAACTCAACATGTCCCTGCAAAAATCATTATTTCATATCCTTTTGTAATTTCCTTCTCTCCTGGTTATATAGGATTTAAATTAGGCACCATTTTAAAACTACCTCTTTCATTTACCACTTATATTAACCCATTCAACATGTCCTGTCCACATTTCTGTTATCCTTAACATGATCAGATGGAACTGATCAATAATTGCATCAAAAATTTTGGTAGAAAGCAGGGTCAATTAGTGACCACCATTTAAGAAATGTAGTTTTTCCACTAAAAATAATTCTTTGTTTACATCAGAAAAGCCAACCAAAAGCTAAGGCAGAGGTTCTCCAACTTTCTCCATTCAGGGACTCCTCAGTTTTTGTAATTGTTTTCCAGGACCCCTAGGCAAAAAGAAACACTTAAGTAGGCAGATTCAAACCAGTTAAGTGTTAATGTCCTTAAAAGGTAGTGCTCATTGGGCACTGTGTATTTTCTCAAACCTAGGAATGAAAGCAGACAACATCACACTCTCATTGCCTATATCACTGATTGTCATGTAGTATTTGGTTTTTATCAGAGCAACCTCTAAACACACAGCTTTGCAAATATATGACATTGTAGAAAGAAATGTGTCAATCTAATGTTGAAACTGTGAATTACTTCAAATGAATAGTTCTGGCCTGAGTTCACTGGGGCCCTGGGGCACCTCAGCTCACAATTTGGGAAACCGTGGGTTAGGACCAAAAGGAAGGGGTCTAAAACAAGACCAAAAAAAAAAAAGAAGAAGAAGAAGAAGAAAAAGAGATGTGGGAGGAGCAAAAGAAAGTTCTTAGCACAATTAACCACAAGAGGGCAGCACAATAGTTGGTAAGGGCAGCTTATGGGGTGGGGGTGTCAAAGCAGTAAGTACAACCTTTCCTTAAAAAAGCTATAAAATCCCTTAACTAGTTAAAGACCTAAAAGTCCTTTTTCTCCTTATACTAAAGAGGAAGAAACACTGGTCACTGGCAGATCACCTTATGCAGAGTCATTCTGCCCTTCTCCGAATCTCCTTGGCCTGCTGAGCCATGATAGCAGCCAAGACTTACAGCAGCCAAGCAATTTACCACTTTGCATGCATAATCTTATTCAATCTTCATAACAATCATAAGAAAAGTGAGGCTCAAAGAGATTTTAAATAATACAACACCAGGATTCCAACCCAGATCTGACTCCCAAGCCAATGTGGTTTCCTACTCTGCCTCAAAACACCCAACCTTTCAGCAACACTCAGGTAAAAGCAGAGAAAAGATATCCCGTCCCATAGCTGAGACACCTGTCTCAAATCATCAGAAAAAAAAAAAGTACATGGTCCTTAAATGGTCCCTAAAACATAATGAACTCCAAACACAGGACATTCAATTAGAGCAAAAACAAGCATTATGTGCTTATCTAGTCAACAAGTACGACAACTTTCCTATACAGGTAAATGTATATACTTTAAAGGCAAGTGTCGGACACATCCAGTTTGCAGTTGATTGTTACACACTAATGCTTATGTGCATATACAAACAAAGGATTCTCCCACTTTAAGTGTAGAAGGTGAAGGGGGTGGGGAAAGGGAGGCCAAAGGTTGATTATTCATCTTCAGATCTGCTGGGTGTTATAACAGAATATTTGTAGTAGCCCAAAAACTCACTTGTATAAGCCTATTACGAAACCAAAAGCAATTGTCATCTCTCATTTCCACTTCTGGTTTCCTTCTCCACATTTCTCCTCCCCACTCTGTATGACACACCTCAGCTGCTTCTATCCTTTCATTCAGAGAAAAGGAGTTTCTCCTGACAGATTAATAATCACCGGAAAGCAAACTGGGTAAATTCAACCGACACAGCAAACTTAGGCAGATAAAACCATCCAGGAAGCATTCAGTGTGGTAGCAGAAACCCCAGCAAGAACGGCCAGCATGTTCTCTCAATTCGTACCTCTGAGTACTAGAAAATATTCCTTTGAAAGATTAAGAATCTCTGGCTGCTTGAAGAGAAAGCGTACCTGACGTTTTTTCTGCAAAGCCCTATCATTGTATAATCAGCAGAGGAAGAAACAATGAACGTTTCTGAACGGATCCAAGGGAAACAATAAACACCCTCAAGATACTCTACAAGATCAACATTAAAAGTTCAGCACTGCCTTTCTCAGCGGAGTAAGAAACCATGAGCCCTGCCTGTCTATACACGTTCCCATTCACGGCTCGTGATACCCTCACCTTTACTGCAGCGATAAAGGCCGGGATGCATACCCACCTTCGCGGGAAGGGGAGGAAGGGCCTCTTTTTCTGCAGAAGAAAAATAGTTCACATCTTGTTCCCTTGCCTGTTTCTGAAACCTAAAGCAGAGAAGAAGCAGTTACTACCGCAGAAATACAGGGGAAATGTATGTTCTTTCCTAGGTTGTTTGGATGTCTGGAAAATTTCAAAGAGGGATAAGTAGTAAAGGGTGGGGGTGGATATCAGGCACACATGGATGCAAATACCAAGAGCAAAACACCAAAAACACTCCGTTGTTTCCCCATAAAGAGGAAGCTTTTCTTGCTGTCAAGTTTACTGCCAAGAGCAGGGGAAAGCGGAGATCAGGATGTGGGAAGGTGGTGGAGAGACAACTGCAGTCCCCCACCCAGAGACTAGACAGCAATAATACTGCCAGCTGCACAGATCCGGCGACGAGGACGCGCCCCCAAGCCCACAGGGGCTGCTCCTACCAGGTGCCTCCGGCCGGCCAAGATCCGCGAAGCCAAGGGAGCGGGTACGGGTCCGAGCGTCCTCCAGGCTGGGGCGCTCCCTTGCGATTTCGGCTCCCCCTCACATCCCTTGGCGGCGAGGACTGGGCCTTTCCCTGAGCCGCCGAAGCAGCTCCTCTCCCCGACTCGCGCCGCAAGTCCAGGCCCAGAAGCCAAGTGGTCGAGGCGGCGGCGCGAACTCCCGAGCGAGCGGGTCGCGGGCCCAGCCGGTCAGCGCCCAGGGAGGCCGTTAGCTGCAGTCGCTGCTGGCCCCTCCTGCTCCTCTTCCTCTCTACTTCCTGCAGCCCCCGCCACTCGTACTTCAGACAGCCGGGAAGCCCGTCAGAGCAGTCGTCTCCACCCTCGCCCGGGCCACCCAGTTTCCGCAGAGCCGCAGGGGACACTTGGACTTAGCCTACCGGCTGGCCGTCACTCCACCAGCCTACTCACGGCTGACTGAGGCCGGGTCTGAGCCAGGCGAGGGCGGGAGTGGGGAGCTGGCACGCACCCCCAGACTGCGCGTGCGCCGCCCCCCCCCCCGCCCCGCGCCGCGCGTATCCCGGCGCGCGCCGTGGGGCGGACCCGGGAGGGCCGTGCAGGACTTTGGCCTCCTACGAAGCCAGCAGGTGCGCGCGGAGATTCCCGAGACGGCCCTTGGGCGGGAGCGGATGGAGAACCTGAGCTAGCGCGGGGTAGGGGGACGGCCCTCTCCCAAGATGGGCGTCTGAATGCGGCCTCCCGCTGCGGAGGCGGCTGGGAATGAGTCAACCCGAGGAGGAAGGCGCCCCCAGCGCGCAGGCTAGCACAGCACAAACTTTCCCCGCCCGCGCATGGTTGTCTCCTTCCTGCCTTTGCTTCCCCGGTCCACGTCCAGTAAAACCTGTACTTCCCCAGTCTTGGCCTCGAGACCGAGGGTTGGGGCAACGCGTTCATCCGCGCCGTTTTGGGCCAGTGCAGTCCCAAGCACCGGAGCTAGAAAGCAGTGAGGGTGGGGTGAGGCTCCCAGCCGCCTGAGAATTGACAAGGCCTGTGTGAACGAGTACAAACAGCTTCCACAGTCCCAAAGAGCTTCGTTCATCCATTCAACAAATATTTACAGAGCACCTACTAGGTGCCAGGCTGTAGGCCCCCAAGGATGCTATGTAATCACTAACTGCCTACTTCTTGCGTACTGGAGTAGTGTTCTGATAAAGTGACAAAAATGCCTTAAATGTATAACGTGCGGGTGTATAAGTGCCACTAAAAGAAATAATGCAAAGTGAAGGAGTAGAAAGAGAGAAGACATGTGCTATTTTAGTTAGGGTTGCCAGGAAAGACATCCCAGAGTAACTGACATTTCAGCAGAAATCCCAAGGATGAGAATGAGCCAGTCCTGTGACTATCTTGGAAAAGAGTTTCGGGCAGAGGGACACCCCCTCAGAAGGGGGTGTGCTTGGCAAGTTCAAGGACCAGGAAAGAGGTCACCGTGGCTGAAGGACAGTGAGTGAGGGGGCAGTAGTAAGAGGTGAGGTCAAATATGTAGGTTTTCACTGACAGTGTAGAGCCTTTTTTACTTATTGGCCTTCTTTCTGTCAATCTGAAAGAACTGATGCATTTATGGTCATATACAAGTGATACGGCCATTCAGATCTGGCTTGTATTTAATGGTTTCTTCAAGTAATTCTCACCAAATCACCTCTCACGTTTCTTCTTACATAAGACCCGTTGCACAGGGTCTTGGAGCAAATGATAGCAGGATAGGAAACTATTTGAATTCATACCGACTTATTTAAAGTAAATAATGAACTAGGGCCCTGTTTTCTCATAAGAGGAAGAGATTATAGGGGAATTGCATTCGTATGATGCAATACTGTGATTTATAAGATATTTGGTATTCATCATAAACAGCGTTGAGAGTGATTGAGGTGTCTTTTGTTAACGAGGTGACTTTTGGACTTCACTCAAGGGTAGGATCTTGTTGGCAGGAGAACCAGACAAATGATTAGAGATCTGTAACTTTGAGTCCCATCCACCCTACCCTACCCCCCACTTGGGGATAAGGGAAAGGCTGGAAATTAGGTTCAATTGCCAAAGGTCAACAACTCAGTCAGTCATTACTGTGTAAGGAAGCCTTCATAAAAACCCAGGTGGCCGGCTTTTCCTTTTTTGGAGAGTTTCCACATGGGGAACTAGAATGCTTCCATATGATTGCCACCTTGTAGGGGCCCCAAGCTTCACAAGGACAGAAACTCCTTTGTTCCACCTTGCCCTAGACATCTCTTCATCTGGCTGTGTCTTTTAATATCCTTTTATAATAAGCCAATAATCTAGTAAGTAAAATTTTTCTGAGTTCTGGGAGCCATTCTAGCAAATTAATCAAACCCAAGAAGGCTTGGGTCTGATTTATAGCCTGTTGGTCAAAAGTACAGGTAACAACTTGGACTTGAGATTGGCATTCTAAGTTGGAGGAGTCTTTGGAACCTCCAATCTATAGTTTGTTGGTCAGAAACATAGGTAAAAGCTTGGGCTTGCAGTTGGCATCTGAAGTGTGTGTGTTCTGGGGAGGGAGGGGAGGGGCAGTCTTTGTAAGTCTGACCCCTTAACCTGTGGAATCTGATGCTCCAGGTAGATAGTGTTAGAAATGAGTTGAATTCTTTGACAGTGTCTGAGCAAGAACTGTTGGTTGGTATGAGGGGAACCCTATTCATATGGCAACTGACTTGCAAGCAAAATATGCTGCAGAATCCCTTTTTATTAATTTCTTTTAAAAATTAGAAATGTAAGCTGTGACTCAAATGGCAAATCTGAAACCTTCTTAGAATATTAAAGCTAAAATTACAAGCAGCAACTGCCATGAGAATTCTCTTTTCTGCAAACAAAAACTGTTACTGTAGTGCAAACCAGAACACAGACCCACACAAAAGAAGATAAGTGCTAAATGTGGCTTTCATGTCGGGGTTAAAATAAAAAGCACTGAACTGTGGAGATAAAAACATTCTCTCTTGTGAGGAAAAAAAAAGCCTTTTAGAACTCTGAAAGTGCAAATACATTCATTGTAGTTAAGTGATGTTTCTATATTTTGCAATGATGTGTTTATTCAACCAGGCATGGTGTCTGTTACTATCCACTGCCTACTCACCAGAAAAAGCCATTTGGAACTAGAGAATATTGAGAGTTTCTGTGGGGAAATGGGTTCCTTTTTAAATTCTTTTACATTAGAGATTTGGATATGGAAGACAGGTAGAAAAGGGAAATATGTTATGCAAAGGCCTATACAATTGAGAAGTCAATATACCTATGCAGAGAGATTAAATGACTTGCTTAGCGTCTGTCACTCTGATGGTGAAAGCCTCTCTTCTCACTAAAATGTTAGCATTTTAAGATAATACTGCCCTGGAATATTTAGCTCTTTTCACTCGGTAGAGAATTGTTTAGCTCTTTGTGTGATCCCTGGTAGCTAGAAATTTGATCCCAAAACAAACATTTCAGAAAGTTTGTCCTGTTCTTTGATGATAACATTAAGAAAGTACAAAAAAAATTGACCGTATCTTTCACAACATTCTTTCTTTCACACAATATGGAGAAACAAGAAATGTGGGTTGGATGATAACACATTTAGATTCAGAACTGATTGTATGGCCCCTATTTAAAAATAAAGATTAGCAGGTAATTGTGAACTATGGGGCAGTATGTAGTAGTGTGCAGCAATGTTCTGCGCTTCCATTGTCGTAGAACCTGGCAGCAGCAGTCATTGTCGGCTGACTCTCCCCAGTCCCACACCTACAAAAATACTGTAACAGTATGCGAGACGGGGCCTTGGCCTCCATCTCTTTTGAAAGTTCTTAGGTGGTTTTGAAGCAAAGCCTGGGTTGAAGATCCAGGGCAAGGGGTTGAAGAACTTAAGCTTGAGAGTCTGGCCAACCCAGATTCGAATCACAGCTTTCACCAAAGAAGTCATTGAGATTTTCTAAATTTCCACTTGCTCATCAGTATAATGGGAATAATACCATCTACTTTGAAGAGTTGTTTTGAAAATTAGATGAAAAAGTATTTTTAAATGCTTAGCACAGTTATTAAATGGCTATTATAGTTATTGTAGGGACAGTTTAACAATGTCAGCAAGCTTGGAGGTATAAGAAATATGTTGGATTTAATTTGTGATCTTGAAGAATTTGTCAGTTTCTTACATTACACATAACTGTGTGGGCTGGCATGATTAGGGATAAGTTGTAATAGAGATAGATGCCAAGACCTGAATTTGGATTAAAAAAAGTAAAACTATGACACTAAATTATGAAATAATAAAAAACAATCTTAGATCCTGGCCAAGTAGCTCAGTTGGTTAGAGCATCATCTCAGTCCCTAAGGTCACAGGTTAGATCACTGGTCACAGCACCTATAAGAATCAACCGATGAATGCATAAATAAGTGGAACTGTTAACAAATCAGTGCTCTGCTCTCTCTCGCTCTCTCTCTCTCTCTCTCTCCCCCCTCCTTTCTAAAATCAATTTTTAAAGTTAATTAATTTTTAAGAAATCTTAAGGGGAACATAAATATGGGAGCAAAAAAAGATATAGAAAGCAGCCCTGGCTGGTGTGGCTCAGTGGACTAAATGCTGGCTTGCAAAATGAAAGGTTGCAAGTTCAGTTCCCAGTCAGGGCACGTGCCTGGGTTGCAGGCCAGCTCCCTAGTTGAGGGCATGTGAAAGGCAACAAATTGATGTTTTACCCACTTGTCAATGTTTTTCTCCTTCTCCTTCTCTCTCCCTTCTCCTCTCTCTAAAAATAAACAAATGAAATCTTAAAAAAAATAAAAAAGATACAGAAAGCCCTTGGAAGGGGAAACAGGCCCAAACAAAGGATCTATCCCCACAAATCCTCCAGTTAGTTTGTTTCTTTCCAAGATAGGGAAGATAGGCTTTTCTTAAAGAAAGGAAGTAGCTATGAAGAGAGGCTGATTTATCCCAGGTCTGGTGATACAAGACAAAGGCAGGACTCTGAATCAGATAGACAAGCAAGCAATGTGCCGGGGTTGTTTTGTTTGTTCAATTTTTTTTTTTACTTTGAATCATCCAGATATTTCAGGTATATGCATTTCAAAGTTTGGTTGAATATGGCAAAAAACTTTCCAAAACCTCCTCTACACTAAAGACCTTGTATCTGTGTTAATCCTCTCATTATTCTGTATAGTCCCAAAGAAAAATGTGTTCTTGGAAACAGCTCCCTCCTTTCCTTGAGATAATCGGGTAAGTTTAACTTCCATACCTGAAAACCCAAACAATATTCACCTCTGTAAATGAGAAATTAATAGCCTCCTTAGGTGAGGATAATTACATTATGCAAAATGTTGATTATAATTATGTTTACAAAAATATTTAACTAAAATAGAGGTAAAGTTAGTTCACTAAAAATATTTTTCTTCGTAAAAGAATTCATACCAAGATTCACTGTTAAATATAGAAATTCCCCTGGCATATTGTTAGCTTACAGAATATCAGTTCCTGAGTTCTTTTTTAGATTAAGGATTCTTCCCTCTTCACCCAGAGCAGCCAGCCTCTAGCCCTGAAATCATTTGTGATTCTGCCCCCACACTCTGGACTGTACCGTGAATTGTCACCTGACTAAGCCAATCAGGGTTTCCCTCCTGGGGAAGTCGGAACTCAGATTCAAAGACAGTTGCTCAGACTTTTGTTCACTTAAAATAAAGTTACCCATGCTGTAAAGTTAAGCACTGTGAGGTTTACTCAACCTCAAGTACATGAGGTTGACAGAAAGCTGATCTGCTGTGGAAGAAAAGAATGACCAGAAGAGAGAAAGAGAGCAAATGGGCACCAGCAATAATCCTCACAGTTTTTTAGTTTCCTTTTCTTTATAAGGCCCAAAGAAACTTCCTGTATTTGGTATCTTAAAAATACTTCCTTATGGGAAATTTCTTCTTTTTATTTAAGCTGGGTTTAGTGGTGTCAGCGTACTTACAGTGAAAGAACCTGGAGAAAGACAGCTAGGATAGCACACTGATGAGAAGAAAAGAAAATATACTCTCTCAGATTACAACATGGAAAATGTATGTATTTAAAAAATTTTGAAAGTCTGCCTTCAATCCTAAAGCCAAGCATAGCTATGTATTTGTCACAACTAAGACATTACATGGAACCCATAGGTTAGAAGAAAATAAATTATCTTTGAGGATGATGGATATTTCCTACAAGGAAGTTTTCCTCACCTGCTCTTCCCTACCATCACTGCCCTCACCACACTGTTCACTTTTCTTTTCTCACTTGCGTCATGCTACTTCCTCTGTAAAAATTTTGTGACTCTTCTGAGATGTAGCTACAGTAATTGCTTAATTATTCCACTCTAGCTACACTACTGATCCAAGCCAAATCTAATTTGATATTAAAGCATCATAAACATAAATCACTGAAATACTCTGTTTTCCCATTTTTACCTATGAAATACATAACTGGGCCAGAAACCGCTGCAAGAAAGAGTTCTCAATTTTAACGTCTACTCCTAGTTGGGCGCATGCCCCCAATGTCTATAATATAGTATGTCCTTAATTAGTCCTTTTCTCCCCCTTCTTTGTCTTTCACATGATGCCTTCTTTTTCCTAAGGTTTTGAGGCTGTACTTTTTTTTTTTTTTTGCAAGTTAGTAAAACAGGAAACAATGAATAAGAGAAGAGGTCCAGAAAACATTTAGAGCTATGAGATTAATTTTATTCCTATCATTTCAAATAATTTTTGTTGACTTGCTTAACCCTCAACATTTCTCATCTGGAATACGTAACCCCAAAGGATGGTTTTTACAAGATAGTGAATGTGAAAGTGTTCTGGTAAAATATTAGACACATTGTAAGTCAGAGGCCTTATAATTAGTGTCACAGAAGTTTAAAAAAAAAGTGGAGACTTCTAGGAAGGGAGAAAGTAGTGTCAGGTGCTACAGACTTCAGAAGAAAATTTATTCTTACCTCAATTTATTTGGTTTGTGATTTAAGGAAGTTAAGACAAAAGAGTGAGTCTGTTCTCTAATAACTTAGACTGTTTGGGGGAATACTTATATAGTATTTCCCAAAATATGGGCTGTGTGTCCCTGGTAGTACACATCCTCCTTATTTATATTTAATCCTCCTTTAATCCTTCTTATTAATGTTAAGGGAGAAAGTCTCAATTGGGGCAAATAAGTCTGTAACATTTAACACTAGCTAACTTCCCTTTTCAATAAACTCCTTCAGGTTGTCAACATTATCTATCTAGAATTTAATAACATCATATTAACTTTAAAATAACCATCTACAAAAGATACCAAAAGATTGAGAGCTTCTTACGTTGGCAAAGGATACCACTTTCTCAATTACAATAATGATACAAAGTTTCCTTTTAAAATTAATTGTTTTAAGAGGCCGTACCTCTTTATCTCTATATCATGAGATTTGGGCAGAGGGAAAGCCAGTATTTTCCTCCAAGCAGAGGCAGCTGGTGAAGACCTTTTTTAGGGTGCTCTTGTAACAGGGTGCAGCCCAGAGGGGAGCCCCAAATAGGGATTTGGAATGGGGTCCAGAACTCAGGGTGTCTAGGAAATATTAGAAAGACATATAAGATATCCTTGCCCCTTCCCACCCCTGCCCTGCCCCCCACCAACAGGTGTGAGTTGGGGAAAAGGACAATGGAGCAGGGCCATTGAGAGCTATTTTGTACAGCAACAGCTTTGCAGCTAACCTCGGTCATTTAACGTATCTATAACCTTTAAGTGGTTGCATAGATATGTTAAATAGCTGTGGCCACGTTCTGAGCCAGGGGGATGGAAAGGGACTTCCCCCCAAGATGTAAGGGGAGGGCAGGTCCCCCAGGTGACAGCACCTGTGTGAGAGCTTGGACAAGATTGGCTCCATGACATGGGGCCACACCTGCCCAGACTCACAATGGCAGCCTAGTAAATGTGGAGTAATACAGGAATGCTGGCAGGTGTAACTGATAGTAGGAGGAGTCAGAAATGGGGTCACAGAGGCAGATTGGCATGGGGATTTAAACCCAGACTCGGTGGCCATTGAAAAAGAGACCAGCGGACTTTGCCAGAGTGGGGACCCCCACAGCTTGAGTACAGAGAATCACCGTGAGGCTTTAGCAGAGAACTGCCACTCGGCTTTGGCAGAGTGGTGACCCCCTCCCCACAGCTTTGCCGAGAAGAACCATGCGGTTTTGGCCAGAGTGGGGACCCCTGCAGCTTTGGTAGAAGAGGACCATGTGGCTTTGGGGTGCTCCTGTTGGCCAGATGACCTGGGAAGCAGGAGAGACTTTGCCTGGAAGAAGGGTGAAAGAACTCTTGCCAGTAGGCCATGAGAAGGTGCCACACGCCTTTGGATTAATTAGAGATCCTGCCTGGCTGGTGACACAGCCAATGGTGCCGGGAGCTTGAATCATGGATGCCTACTTCTTTTCCTGAAATACAGTATTCCAAATTAGGGCAAGGGGAGAAGGAAGCACTGTGGACATCTATGGGTATCCAAAAGGACTTTGATAGTTTAATGAAGACATTTGGTCACTACTTTAAACCTGTATAGCATTAAATAAACGCTTTCTTTCCTTTTCACAAATCTCTGGCATTGAGAGACATCTTTCCTAAGGCAGTGGACAATCGAACGTAGTGGGGGGTCCTTTCAGTAATAGTATATGTACCCCCCTTGGCCCTGTGTGGGGGGGTGTTCTGTAACACTCTTACTTTATCTCCATTTCTGTCTTCCCCATTGTCTTTTAAACCTAAGATTCATCACAGTAACCTATGCTTGAATTTTTTTTACCTGAAATTTGCTTTCTTAAAAAAAGACACCTATGTCTTGCTGAGCTGTTATCGATATTGTTGTCATTGAATGACTATGAAGTACTTTAAAGGCCACTAAATCAAAGTCTTGTGCAAAAGTCATACCTTTTAAATAACTGTTATTAATAAATGATTAGACTTCAACCCATCTATGCTGGGTTAAATTGTGTCCCTCCCACCCCACCCCCAAAAATATATGTTGAAGTCCTAAATGCCAACACCTGTGAGGTCCATATTTCAAAGTAGGGTCTTTGCAGATATAATGAAGTGAAGTGAGGTCATTAGGGTGTTCCCTATCCCAATATGATAGATACCCTTTTAGAAAGAGGAGAAAGAGACACTCAGAGAAAACAGCATTGTAAAACAGAGGCAGAGATTTGAGCGATCCCTCTACAGCAAAGGAACGCTGGGGCTACCAGACGCTGAAAGAGGCAAGGAAGGAGTCCCCCCTGGAGGTATGCAGAGGGAGCATGGCCCTGCTGACACCTTGATTTGGATGTCTGGCCTCCAGATCTAACTGTGAGACAGTAAGTTTCTGTTTTAAGCCACCCAGTCTGTGATACTTTGCTATGGCAGTCTAGGAAACGAACACACTCTCCTACATTCCTCATACCGAAACTGAGAAAGCCTTGAGAATAACTTTCTCTTCTCTCATTCACACCTAATACTCTTTCCTATTGAACATTAATATAATCATTAACTTGAAGGAGGGAAAAAAGTATTGTTTTGCTTTCCCTTTTTGTGGCAATGGTGCTTTTGTTTATTTGGGGTTTTTCATTTTTTATTTGTTTTTCACTGTCACCTTCATCTCTTATGGATCAAGTATGAAATGATCTAATAGTCCTAGGGCAAACTCCTCTGGCCAGACACTAATAATGCTACAAAAATTTTAGAATCATGTGCTTTGCACTCAGATGCCAATTCAGCTCTTTTACTATTCACAAGAAATGTTCTGGGAATCAATAACAATAAAAATAATGAAGTTGTTAATAAGAATGATGACTTTGGGATTTTTTTTAAATTACTACTAATTACTGGAATAGACATGTTTCAAGGCTTGTGAAAGCTTACATTCTAGCATCTATTATCTTTTTTTTTTTTGCATCTATTAACGGTTTGGGTTTTTTTTCTAATTTTATTTTTTATTTTTTTGACAGAGGGGCAGGGAGGGAGAATGAGAGGGAGAGAAACATCAATATGTGGTTGCCTCTCGTGTGCCCCCAACTTGGGACCTAGCCCACAACCCAGACATGTGCCCTGACTGGGAATCCAACAGCGACTCTTTGGTTTACAGGCCTGCACTCAATCCACTGAGCCACACCAACGAGGGCCTTATTAAAGGTTTTTAAAGTATATATGTTGAGCAACCTACTTTATTCTTTTTTGTCATCTCACAAGTAAATAATACATACTAATTATGGAAAATTCAAATAATATAGAATATAAACTATAAAAAGTGGAAGTTTCTCCTGATCCTCTTTGCCAATCCCTCCTGATGTCCCAAAGGTAATCACTGATAACTGTCTGGTGTATAACTTTTCCAGCTTTTCCCTAAACATTTTCCTATATATTTCTTATAATTGTAGTTTTGAGCTGTCTGAACAAAATGGGTAATTATATACTTTTTCCTCTTACCATTTTTTCATTTAACATGTGTTGGAGATCTTTTCTTTCACTATGTATCACATTCTTCACTATGTATCACTATGTTCCTCATTCTTTTTAACTTTTAGACAATGTTTAGTAAAACAGATGGCTCATAATTTATTAAATAATTCCTCTATTTCTGAACATTTAGGTTGTAATTTTCACAATTAAAAATAGTGCTAAATGTGAACATCACTGTACATACATTTCATGGAACACAGCAGTATTTCCTAGGGTATATACTTAGATTCTCTGGGCTAAAGAAAACATATTTAAAATTTGGTGGCCATTGCCAAATTAACTTTCAAAGATCTCAGTATATCAATACCCATTTCTATATATTTAACCTCACTAATTCTGGGCATTACGAATTTTTTATTTTAGGTAATTCTAATTCCAAATTATATTCATTCTTTAGTTCAACAAATATTTATTAAAAGCTTATGTGACAGGTACTCTGTAAATACTAGACACTTACTAATGTGTTATACAACCATTATTATACCTATACTTGCCTCCATTATTTGTCTTTAATACATTTTAAAGTAGACATAACACTATTAGAATATGAAATTCACTAATTGTCTTGATCAAGTAAGTAACTATTCAATCGTATTAAATATTCTTTTGAAATTAGCTTCCCTATTCCATTTTTACTGTGGGACAAAATAATTCTGGGGGGAAAGCACTGGTGAAAAACAAAGACCAGAGATTTTTACTAGCTGGGGAACCTTTCTGGTCTTGTTTCCTAGTCTCCACAATGAGGATAACAGAGGTGCTTACCTTTTAGGACTGATTCTAGGTTGTAAAGAGGTAACAAAGAAAACACTGTAAAAACTCCTGATAATCATAATGATAGGTAACATCATAATACGCACAACACGCCAGTCATTCTTCAAGGGCTTTCATATGTATTAAACCATTTGAGCTTCATAACAGCTCTGAGATGATGACTTCCAATACCTTAATTTCAAAAATAAGAAACTGAGGCATGAGAGAATAACTCTCCCAGGGTTTTCCAGAAATTCTGCCTCCTCAGGACTAAGTCCCAGAGGACCCGACTTCCAGGCTAACTCTGCTACCAATCCCACTCCACTATCTCCTGTATAGGCAATCAAGCAATAAATATTATTTATTTTACTATTTATTTTACTTTTTAATATATATATATTTTATTGATTATGCCATCACAGTTCTCCCATTTCCCCCCTTCATTCCCCTCCACCCTGCACACCCCCTCCCACCCACACTCCCCCCGCTTTAGTTCATGTCTATGTATCATAAGTTCTTTAGCTTCTACATTTCCCACACTACTCTTGCCCTCTCCCTGTCTATTTTCTCCCCACCGTCTATGCTACTTATTCTCTGTACCTTCTCTCCACCCTCTCCTCCCACTCCCCTGTTGCTAACCTTCCATTTCTGTGGCTCTGCTCCTGTTTTAGGTGACTGCTTAGTCTGCTATTGTTTTAGGTGTGGATGTTAATAACTGTGAATTTGCTGTCCTTTTACTGTTCATATTTTTATCTTCTTTTTCTTAGGTAAGTCCCTTTAGCATTTCATATAGTAAGGGCTTGGTGATGATGAACTCCTTGAACTTGATCTTATCTGAGAAGCACTTTATCTGCCCATCCATTCTGAATGAAAGTTTTGCTGGATAGAGCAGTCTTGGATGTAGGTCCTTGTGTTTCATGACTTGGAATACTTCTTTCCAGCCCCTTCTTGCCTGTAAGGTCTCTTTTGAGAAATCAGCT
>PVKM010013459.1:0-30240 GCA_004027735.1 Carollia perspicillata
AGGCACTGACCTATACTGCCTTGGGTTCGATTGATTTGGAAAAAGTGAAATTGCTCTTACTCTTTTCAATACAGCTGTTCATAGTACTCCTATGACTACTATGCCTTCTTAAATGGGCTATAGTTACCTCATAAAGGTATTTTAACCTTTATATTGTTGTTAAATTGATGTCATTGGAAGGGAATAAGATTTGAGACTTCTTTTTATGCCATATTGATGATATTGCTACTCCCTGTTTTCTATATCCTTTTTATAAATCAGATATTTTTATTGTTCATTTGCAGCAGTTCTTCACATATTCTGGATATGAGCTCACTATCAGATGTATATTTGCAAATATTTCCTTGTATCCTACAGACTGACATGATAGTTAATCTGCAGCACAACATTTTAAATTTCGATATAGTGAAATTTACATATTTTGTCTTTTGTCACTTATCTTTGTTTTTATATCTGAGAAATAAGTTTCTAACCCAAGATCATAAAGGTTAACTCCTATATTATCTTCTAAAATTTAATAGTTTTATCTCTTAATATTAGGTACATAGACTACTTTGAGAGGTTTTTAATGTGGTATGAGGTAGGGATCCAAATTAATCCATTTGAGAGACATTTTATGTTCCTCAATGAAATTGTTTGACACTTTTGTTGAGAGTCGATTGATCATAATTGTAAGAGTTTATTTCTTTACTATCAATTCTATTCCATTGATCTTCATAACTATTCTCATGTCAGACTTAAAAGCCCATTCCTACGTGTTTTGATACTTATGTGAATAAAATTGTTTTTAATTTTTCTAGTGTAGTGAGTGATTTCCACATATTTATCTTGGATAAATTCCACAACTTTATCTTGGATCCTTCATCCTAGCTTAATTCATTTATTAGTTGTAGCAGATTTTTAGTTGATATCCTGAGATATTCTATATTCAAGATCATGAAAAAACATAATTTTGCTTCTTTTTTAACCTGAACTTTTAATTTTTTTTGCACAATATTCCTAGCTAAATCTCTAGTTTAATCTTAAATGGAAGTAGTCAGAGTTAATATCCTTATCTATTCTTACTATTGAGTTGGGGAAATATTTTGGTTTTTCAACACTAAATATGATGCTTTTGGTTGTCGATGATAAAGTTTATTAGTTGAGGAAATTCCCTTCTGTTCCTAGTATGTTAATTGTTTCTATCCTGCACTGCTGCTGTATTTTACATGATGCTCTTTCTGTTGAGAGCAGCATGTATTTTTTCTTTTTTTATTCTGTTAATAAGATATATTACCTTGATTTATTTTAGAATGTTAAACAAACCTTGCCGTTGGGGATAATACCTAATTGGTCTTGATATATAATGCTTGTTAATGTTGCTGGTTTGGGGTTGCTTTCGTTTTATTGGAAACTGTTATGACTATATTCAGAAAGAATATTATTTTGTAATTTTCTTTTCCTGTGATATCTTTGTTGGGCTTTAGTGTAAAGGTAATACTGACTTTGTAGAATGAGTTTGGAATTGTTCTTGCTTACTCTACTTTTTTGGAAGGGTTTGTGAAAAGTTAGTATTAGTTCTTCTGTAAAATCTTTGTAAAGTTCACCAGTGATGCCCTGACATTTTACCTATATGTATGATATTGTTCACATTTTTAGAAACTTTTTATCATTTTGATTATGAATAGATATTAAATTTTATTAAATTCTCATTCTCTTTTATTTTTAAATACTGCAATCATGCTAAAATATAATTTTATAAATATATTATTACTTTTATATATGGATGTATTTATTATGCTAATATTATATATTATTTTTTTAATTTACATTCAAGATGTTGGCCTGTATTTTTCTTCTTCTTTTTTTTTTGGTCAGGTTTGGAAATAAGGATTATGCTCTTATTATAGAAAACAATTTCCCCTCTTTTTCAGAAAAAAATGTTTTGAGACTTCTATAGTTTCTTTTTTAAATGTTGAACAAAACCCACCAGCTCAGTCATCTCATATGGAGCTTTTATTATTAAAGTGTTGTGTTTATAATTTCAAATTCTTTCATATATATGGAAGTATTTGAATTTTATACTTCTTTGTGTACTTCTTTATTTACTGTCTTTCATAAAATTCTTATTTTTTATAATTTAATAAGCTTATTAGTATACAGTATATTATAATACACCTTTATATTCTTTTTATTATATACAATCTATACCTAAATAAAATGACGACGTGTTCATTTCATTTATGGTATTGGGATTTTTTTCTCTTTTTTCTGTTGCCTGAAGAGATATATGAGATAAAATATTGCTGTGAGCAATGTCTGTGATTTTACTGCCTCCGCTTTCTTCTAGGGCTTTTCTGTCTTGGGGTCTAACATTTAAGTCTTTAATCCATTTTGAATGAATTCTTGTGTGTGTTGTAAGAAGGTGGTCTAGTTTCATTTTTCTTCACATATCTGTCTAATTTTCCAAAAACATTTATTGAATAAACTATCTTTAGCCCATTTCATGTTTGAGCAATCTTGCAAGAGATTTATTGCTTTCAAAGTTGTTTCAAAAATGGTATTTTTATTTTATTGAATATTTATGGTGATCTATTTTCTGATTTACTGATTTCTGTTCTTAATTTATTTCTATCTTCTTGCATTCAGTTATATGAAGTCTGAATTTTTGAGTGTGTAGAAATTTTAGATCATTAATTCTTTTTTCAGTTTCTTCTTTGTAATATCAGAATTTAAAGCTGTAAATTTACTTCTAAGCCCCCTTTTATGAGTGGCTTCCTAATTCTAAAGTTTCTCTGAGGTTCTTTTTGTCCCAGGAATACACATTTATATTTTAAATAGCATATATTATTACTCTTCCCTTTTAATTTTTAAATTTTTGTAAGATAATGTCTGTAAGCAGCATTTAAAGCTGAAAAAATCTAATTACAAATGCTATAAAGCTGATGTTTTAGTTATTATGAATGAAATTCTATAAGTGAACAAAAATAAATCTGTACTTGCTCATATCAAATCCTTATTATTCTTTGAATGTGATGAACTTTTCAAGTAGGTATGGTTGTGGCCAGTAAAAGATTTAAAGTTTATCTGTAAATTAATAAATTTTAGTGACTGTTGCAACAAACAAATAAAGAGAATTTTGAGAATGAAAACAATATTTGCCTGTAGATGTACTAGAATAGCATGTTTCTTTAGACTTTAAAATTAAAATATTTATTGCCAGATAACTTTTCCTTTATGATATTTCAGGTAAGAGATAATATTTTTGGAGCATCCTTTAACTTTGCACAGTCTTTTTGTCTCTCTGAGAAAGTTGTCGTGCTATTGTTAGCACTACCAAGAGAAACCGATTTTATGCTGGTGAACAAACTGGTGATCTGAGTCACTGGCTTATTTTACCAAGTTACATTAAATAGACAAGTTATATAATAATACACAGAGATTGTCTCTGTGACCAATTGGCTGTTTTACATGACACCGAATGATAAATAAATACATTTGAACACCATCAGTGATAAATTATTATGTTTACAAAATTTAACTTTAATATACATAATAAATAATAGAGCTTCCAAAATACTCAAGTTTTGTCTTGTCTTACAGGTTCTATCACCACATATTAACAGGTTTAACCTTTTAGCCGACTGTCTTATTTATTTGTCTTCTTTCTTTTCTCATTCTCATTCATCTTCTCCTTCCTCCTCTTCCCCCTCTCTCCTCACCTTCTACAACCCAAATTGGCTGACATAGAGGACCAGTTTATTTAACTTCCCAATCTTTCCTCACTTTCCATTTGTATTAACTGGTATGCTCCTCCAAATTATAACCCTAAAGGCTATAGTATTTTTCTTAAATAATATTGTGCATGATTTAAAAATCTTGGAAGATCAGATGACTTGATAGTGCTTAACTATAGTGGTTTTATACCTAGATCATAAAAATTCATTCTGTAGTGAATGAATGAGTGAATGAATTAATGAATGAATGAAACCAGCCAGTGAAATTATGTAAAGAGGGAGGGGCAATAACTAGAACATGGATGATGCAGTTTGGAAAAGGAATAAAAAATGTTTTTAAGAATAAGCACTAATTATGATTCTGGCAGTTATCCAATTAGTAAAACTATGATTGCATTATTGAGTGTATACATGACTTTATTTCATTAAAAATCATAAAACATGAAAATATAAGTTTGTATACACTGATCTTATGTTGGTTTCAGAATTGTTTAGAAAAGTTCCAACACATTTTCAAAAAAAAAAGGAGAACAAGAAAGTAGCCATTATTTTACTAGAGCAAAAATTCTGCTAATAAATACATTCCCAGGAGTATTCAGGAGACAAAAGTCATGTTATTCCTCAATGATTATCATTTTATAGCCTTCCATGGGTTGAACATCTTTAAAATGTAGTACTATGAAATTATAGTTTACATATTTATTATTTTATATATTTTTGGAATATACATTTACTTGGACACTTCACAGGACTATTTGCACAAAAGCAGCTATAGTGTGTTTTATTAATGACTAAGGAATTTTCCAGAGTGATTTTGACTGCATAGGTTTCTTCTCATTCACTAACCTGGGATGCTAACCATTTGTGTAAGCTATCTTTTTTTTTTTTTCTGAAGCAATGCTGCAGAGCGAATGATATGGAAAATTGGTGGTTTAAAGGTACAACCAATTTTGTGCTCATGAGTATATGAATCAGCTGCTTCTTGACTTGATTCTTCAACCCTACTGCCTCCCACTTGTTTCAGTAAGTTTTTCTTTCAAGACGTGATTGGCTCTAATAAGGTTTGGGTTCAAGCTGAAAGAGCATAACCTATCTGAGATATGAAATTCTCATGTCTGTAGATAGGACACCAGAGAGAATAAACCAACCCATGCGAGTAAGAGAAAGCATCTGTTTGGATGTGTTCCTGTGTCGTATCCCCTAACGTTCTTTTGGTCAAAGTGAGTCACATAGCCAAAGGCAACATCCATAGGATGGGGGAAAAATACTCCCATAGAGGGGACTAAGGAGAACTAATATTTTCTAAATCATAACACAATATACTGTACCATGTAAACATTACTGTGTAGTTGGTTAAATTTTCCTTGTGATAAATGCCTTCTATGTGCAGTCATGAACATATTCATTAGAAAAATAAGAAAATGTTCAATTTCAGAAACATTTGTTTATATTTTCCCCAAATTTAAACTCTTCTAATTTTAGGATTTTAATGAGATTTTGGACAGCTTTTTATACTTCTTTGCATAGCTTTAGTTTGTGACAAAGAATATTAAACAAGTTGTTTGTTACAGATTTCAACACATACCATGATTTGATCTACTAATTAGCATTACAGAAGCAGAAGTGCTGAAGTCCCACAGAAGTGTTATTTATAGAGAATTAAATTTCTTCAGATTAAACTTGTTTACTATTAACTTTTCTTTGCAGAAAAAAGATTGCTGTAGCTATATTTAATGAGAAGCATAAATCACACCTAATGAACCATGACTCATATTACCATCAATTCATGATGCTAAGATATGGACTTAGGAGTCTATTTTTCTGTGACTAGTTCAGTTTGGGTTGAAATATTTATATATGTGGAAAAATATTTAATTTTTTAAAGCAGTAGCAATAAGATGTTGAATGTTTTGGTTCTATTTGGTTAGTAAATATTAAAGTAATAAATACTGCCCTTTATAACTATGAAATGAAAATAAACAGATAGGCAAGCATGTTAATTTAGAAAACCTGCCTAACCAACAGATTTATTTTGAGGATGAAGAAGATGAGGAAAGGAAAACATGGATGCATATTGATATTTTATAATGGTATTAGTCCCCTGTTTGCAGTAGCTTGTGACAAAGTGGCTTTGGGTCAGATACCAACAGCTAGTCCAAGCCAGCTCTCAGATTGTTAGACCATTGATGCATCCAGTCTTGAGAGCTAAAATGTAGATGTCCAGTTTAGCAGGACAAAGGTGACTTTTGAAACTTAATTAATTTGAGAACATCTTTATGTGTTTCAATATTTTACAATGTTCTTCTGAGTTTAGACTTTTCTATCCCCAGAACAATTAGAGGTATGATCAGCTACTTCAACACTTCACCCAAAAGGTAAGGTATACAATGAAAGGCATCTCCTACTTCTCCATTCTCCTCTCTTTTTCCGCACATGGCCATATATTTAGTTAATTTCCTGTAGATACTTATTTAGATGTTTTTCTAGCTCTTTTTATCATGTAGATGGCCTATGGCTATTTTACAAGTACATTTCAGCATTAATTGTGAGTGTGGAAGACAGTATTTAAGGAGTGCAGAAAGTCAGGTAAATTATTTCGTATCATCTCATACTTAAAATTATTTGTAAATATATAGACTTAATATAAGGCTTCTCATAAAGACATCATACTTTCTGATAGAAGTGATGGGTGTGAAAAAGAGTGTGGCAATACTGTCCCCTTCTCCTTCTTCCTTTCTGGGATACAAACTTGATGCCTTGATAACCATAGTGTAAGAAGCACAGGGGGGAAAGCACAAGATGCTTAGGGAGTCAGGGAAGAAGGACACAGTCTGGGTACCCGTTAGATTGCTGAACTACCTTATCAACATCAAACATTTTCTATGTCCAATTATACGTGGACAACATAGGCCTCTATTTTTAAGGCATGATTTATCAAGTTTTCAGATCTTTGGCGTCAAAAGCACTCTTACAGAGTATAGGATACTTATGTAAAATAAAATATTAAAAGAACTTTCTGGTCAGAATGTACACATTATTATTATAAATATTAATATCAATTTTTCGATTAAAATGTTATAAACATGTATAACTCATCAACATCAAATTGGAATGCTTGTTTACCTCCATCTCTACAATATTAAAAGTTAACAATTGATATATTCACAAAGGTTTATAAAATGCTTAACAAACGTATCCATCATTTTGCTAATTGTAAGGATAAGAAAATCAACAAGAATAACATAGTTTCTGAACTGCATATTTCCAGTGAGGCTTTTATGACAATTTGTTTATTTTTTCACAAATCATGTTAGGTCCTTCAGTTTAGCTTTGGTATTTCATATTTTGTGTTGCTCCTGTGATTGCAATCAAGGGTTAGTGTAGGAAGTTCAGAGAATACATTCTCGAATCAATCTGCTCGGGAAAGGAATCTTGTTAACCCTCTCGATATTTACGTGGTGATAGCCCATTTAACTTCCCTGAGTTTCAACTTCCTCACCTATAGTATGAGGGTAATAAGAATACCTATTGTAAGCCCTATGAATTATACAAAGCACCTAGAACAGCGTTTGTCGAATGCCATCTAATATTATAAGATATTTATTGTATTTTATGATTAGGTTGTAACTGCATGTATGTTATACATTTGATATATTAATTTGTGTGTGATTGCTTTACTGAAATTTGTACTGCTTGCAATAGTTTATTTGCTGACTCATGTGTCTTTAAAAATTTTTTTTATTAATGATTTGAGAGAGAGAGAGAGAGAGATGGATTGTTGTCCCACTTATTTATCTATTCACTGCTTGATTCTCGTATGTGCCCTGACCCAGGATAGAACACGTGACTTTAGTGTATCAGGATGATGCTCTAACCAACTGAGATACCCAGCTAGGGTTCTAATATTTCTAAATGTTTAATCATATTATCTGAAAATAATGTTTTGTGTTTATTTCCAACATTTTTCAGAACAATATTAAAAAGATTATATTAACTTTCCAATTAAAATACAACTATTATAATATTTCCTTTGTTATTAGTCCCAATGTTAAAGGCACTCATGAAACACTGCAATACTTTTTAAGATTTTATTTATTTATTTTTAGAGAGAGGGGAAGAAAGGGAGAGAAACATCAATGTGTGGCTGTCTCTCACGTGGCCCTCATTGGGGACCTGGCCCACAACCCAGACACAAGCCCTGACTGGGAATTGAACTGGTGACACGGTGGTTCACAGCCCACACTCAATCTGCTGAGCTACACCAGCCAGGGTCTACAATTGTTTTTGTAAAACCTTTCTTGTCATCTAATAAGCTCATCTTTGATGAAATTTTTATAAATTGTCTATTTTGGAATATAAAATGTATGTTTTCTAACTATTATAAAATATTTTCACAAAATTATCTTCCCAAATATATTCTACATCCATCTTATCCATCTTGGCATCTGCACCTATTTTCTTTTCTCTGACTCTCTGGTTCTTGATTTTGCATAATCTCCACTCATTGTACTTGTTCATTATGTTAAATTCATTCATTATTTAATTTGTAATAAAATTAATTGAATTAATTCCAGTGAAATTTTTCATTGCATCAAATTAGTCTTTGACCAAAAAAAAAAAAGTATATCTACTTCTTCCAAATTCACAGAAACAATATTGGGACATCTTTTTTCCTCTGACCTCTGTTTAATAGGCCTGTGTCTTGGTTCTAGGTCAATGTAGCAATCCCCTCTATAACAGATACCATCTGCCATTGATAATACTGTGGAGTCAGTGAGACCAACATTTAATGGAATAAAACAACAAATACTTACTTACCCTACTATTCTACAGATTGGTAATTTGTTTTTGGCTGAGCTAGGTCATTCTACTCTCAACTGGGCTACCTCATGCTTCTGTGGTCAGCTGCTAGGTTAGCTGGGGACATCTAAGAAGGCTTCAGCATTGACAACTCATTACTAATTTAAGTTTGTCTTTATCCAATAAGCTTTCCTGAATTTGTTTGGATGGTAGTCACAGTGTTCTGAGCAAGAAAGCCAAAGCCTAATTTCAAGGGGTTATAAAATAGACATCTTTTCACTGGAAGAATTACAAATGAAAGTATATGGATGCAAAGATAATTATAGTTATTTTTTGCAAACTACCCATTACACTATTTTTCATTCCTAAGAAGCCACAGTAGATTTTATTTTTTCAATGGTTATTTTTTACTCCTCATATATACTAAAGTATTTGAATCCTATAGAGTTTAATTATAAAATAAGTAGATGAAATTAATACTAATTTGGCAGTTTTTATTTCAATGCTACTACTTATTTGAGGCCCTGGCTGGGTAGCTCAGTTGGTTAGAGAATTGTCCACATATGCCAAGGTTGTGGGTTCAATTTCCAGTCAGGACACACGTAAGAATCAATGAATGAAAGCCTGGAGAAGTGGAACAAGTCAATATTTCTCTCTTTAAAAATCAATAAATAAAATTTAAAAAAATAAATTAAAAATAAAAACTGCTACTTATTTAATTTGGAATGTTCATTTGTGTTTTACTATGTGTTTGAACATCACTAGTTCTTGAGAAATTCAACACATAAATATCTATACAACTTTAATTTGATTTGAATAATTAGTATGGCAGTTAAATACCTTGCCACCATACAAGTATTTGTAACAAACACTGCACCCAGCTTGTTTCCAAAGAAGAGGACAACAGGACTCACAATTCATTGTTGGTATAATGTAACTATTGAAAGAGTAGTTTTTCTCCTTTAAGCAGCTGAGGAAATAACTGTGTATTAGAGTTCTCCAGAGAAACACAACTCCACACCCAATAAATAGTAATATTATAAGAAATTGACTCAAGTAATTATGGAGGCTGAGGAACTGAGAAGTTCCAAGATCGGCAGTTGGGAAAATGAAAACCAAAAGAGCTGATGTTGTAAACTCCAGCATAAGTCCCAAGGTCTGAGAGATGCAGTATTGTCAATGGTGTAAGTTCCAGTTTGAATAAGAGTTGTAAGACAGGAGAAGACCAATGACCCTGTTTAGAGACAATCAAGAAAAGAGAGCAAGCTCACTCTCTTACTTACTCTGCTTCTTATTCTATTCAGGCATTCAAAGGATTGAATGAGGCCCACTCACATTGGGGAGGGCAACCCAGTACACTGATGTAAATGATAATTTTATCCAGAAACACCTCACAAACATACCCGGAATAACATTTAACCAAATGCTAGGTGCTCTGTGGCTTAGTCAACTTGACACAGAAAATTAACCACCACAAACCACATTTTTGTAATGACGCATAGATTGTGTGTCTGACTGTTTCCCCTTCTGCATCACTAGAGCCTGCCTGGATGGTGGAAAGCCACATTACTTAATACTTTCTTTTAATTATCCCCTTCCCCTACCTTCCCACTGTGCCCAACCAACTCCACATTGCTCTCTACTAGGTGTTTTTGTTTTGTTTGTTTCTGAAAGTTTTTTTTTTTCATTAGCACTTAGTACTCTCCTCCTCACACTGTTGTCCATGTCCATGAATCCTTTTCTGCTTTGCTCAATCCCTCCACTCCCAACCCTCCCCCATGAGCTGTCAGCTTGCTCTCAAATCTATGAGTCTGTCTCTTTTCAGCTTGTTGGTTCAGTTTGTTCATTAGACTCCACATATGAATGAAATCATATGGTATTTGTCTTTCTCTGACTGGCTTAGTTCACTTAGCAGAATGTTCTCCAGGTCCATCCATACTGTCACAAAGGGTAATTTTTTCTTCTTTTTAATGGCTGAGTAGTATTCTTTTGTATAATGTCCCATAGTTGTTTTATCCACCCACTTACCAATGGACACTTGAGATGCTTCTAAATCTTGACAATCACAAACAATGCTGCAATGAACATAAGAGTGTTTATGTTCTTTTGAATTAGTAGTGTTTTGGGTTCCTTCAGATATATTCCAAGAAGTGGGATCACTGAGTCAAAGGCAGATCCATTTTAATTTGTGAGGTATCTCTATACTCCATGGTGACTGCACCAATAAGCATTCCCACCAACAGTGCAAAAGTGTTCCCCTTTCTCACATCCTCATCAGCACTTGTTGTTTGTTGATTTATTGATGATAGCCATTCTGATAGGTGTGAGGTGATATTTCACTGTGGCGTTAATTTCCATTTCTCTGATCATTAGTGATGTTGAGCATCTTTTCTGGTGTACATTGGCCATCTGTACGTCCTCTTTAGAGAAGTGTCTATTCAGATCCTTTGCCCATTTTTTAAACTGTCTTTTATTTTCAGATGACATGATACTGTACGTAGTGAACCCCAAAGATCCCACAAATAAATTATTATTACTGATAAATTCAGCAAAGTAACAAGATACAAAATTAACATCCAGAAGTCAGTTTCATTTTTGTATTACAATAACAAAGTAACAGAAAGGAAAACAAAGAAAACAATCACCTTAACTATTGCTTCAAAAGAATAAAATACCTAAAAACAAACCTAACTGAGGAAGTAAAAAATCTACACTTGGAAAATCATATAACAGTGAAGGTAGAAATTGAAAAGGATACAAATTAGTGGAAGCACGTACTGTGTTCACAGATAGGAAGAATTAATATCATTAAAATGCCCATACTACGCAAAGTGATCTATAGATTCAATGCAATTTCTATCAAGTTTCCAACAACATATTTTACAGAACTAGAAAAAATATTTCAAAACTGTGTATTGAACCACAAAAGGCCCCACATGGCAACAATGATTGTGACAAAAAAGAACAAAATTGGAGGAATCATGCCACCTAATATGAATCTATACTATAAGGTCATAGTAATCAAAACAGCATGGTATTTGCAAAAATATAGACATGTAGATCAATGTAACAGAATAGAGAGCACAGAAATAAGCCTACAATCTTTACAGTCAATTAATAGTTGACAGAGGAAGCAAGCACATACAATGGGCCAAGGATAGTTTATTCAATAAATGGTATTGGGAAAATTAGACAGAAATGTGCAAAAAAATGAGACTAGACCACCTTCTCATACCACACATAAGAATAAATTCAAAATGGATCAAAGACTTAAATCTTAGACCCCAAACCATAAAAATCATAAAAGTAAACATAGGCAGCCAAATCTTAGACATTGCTAGTAGCAATATCTTATTGGATATATCTCCCCAGGTAAGGAAAACAAAAGAAAAAATAAACAAATGGGGCATCACCAAACTAAAATGTTTTTGCACAGCAAAGAAAAAATCAACAAAATAAAAGACAACCCACGGAATGAGAGAATATATTCATCGATACATCAGATCAGGGATTAATAGCCAACATTTATAAAGAACTTACAAAACAACATCATAAAACCAAAACAACCTACTAGGCTTTTAAAAGATAATCAGTAGGAACAATATTGTTTTGGATTTTACTTATATTCCAAGAAAGTGAAATTGTCTCTTTAAAACATATATAAATTTAGAGAAGAAAACTTTTTAACTCCATCTTGGTATTAAATATAAAATAAAATAATTCTTAAATCTGAGAATGTTTTTATTTTTAATAGACCTACTTATGAATTTGAATGGACACTTTACCTAAAGACATTTTCAAGAATTGAAAAAGTATTTCCCTGCCTGGCCATTTTCACTTAGCACAGTATTCTCAAGGTCCATCCATGTTGTCACAAATGACAGTATTTTTTCTTTTCTTATGGCTTAGTTGTATTCCACTGCATGTTAAAGCTAAGAATCATATAATTTCACTCACATGTGGGATATAAAACAGAAACCCATGGACAGAGACATCGATGGGCTGGTTGCCAAAGAGAAAGTGATGGGAGAGGGTGGGAAGTGGAGGGGCCTCTCATATTTAATGACAGAAGGTGGTTTGACTTTAGGTGGTGGGCACACAGTGCAATATACAGATCTAGTATCATAGGAACGTACATTTAAAATATATATGATCCTATCAACCAATGTCACCTCAACAAATTTAGTGAAAATAAAAAGGAAAGAAAGAAAGAACGCATACATGAGCAGTAAATTCCTAAGAGAACCATATTCATAAAAAGACCACCCTGAAATAGAAATGACATTATAAAAATCATAGAAGTAAAGGGCTAAGCTGTTGTGTGTTAAAAAATGTGCTGAATTATAAATACATTTCTGAACTGGATGTGGCGGAGATGCAGGTGTTTGTGTGTGCGTGTGTGTGTTGGCAGAATCGGGGAAGTTCATACACAAAATCTCCAAAGCAGTGTTAGAAACATGGAAGACAAATATATATTCATTAGAAAACAAAAATCAACAAAACCCTTCACAATAGAAAGTGTAAACACTGTTTAGAGTCATTAATAGAGTAAAATGCCAAGATACAGAAAAACATGAATCTGATTTTCTTTTCAAGACTTCTTTTGTTATAACTTTTCCATCACTTTAAACATACATATTTATTTATCCTAACATTAGAAGATTTAAAAGCAAAGAAAGAGCATATCAAAATACAGGGTCTAATTTTACGAGAAAGCTCGTAACAAAACAGCTTGTAACAAAGCTTGTAACAAAGCTTGTAACAAAACAATGTGCAGGTCAGGGGGTTTCCAGTTCATTTTGTCAATAAAATTGAACAAGACTTAATCAAACTGTCGATGGAGAAATCATTACAATGATTTCTGATGATAAATCACTTTGCTGGTGTTTTTTCAGTAGAATTTTCAAGTGTTAAGTGACTTTGCTATGGAAAATAATATTTTATTTACATTTAGTTAGTTATATGAGTAAGTTTCTCAGTGCTTACTCATTGCAGAATTTAGAAATCATCCAAATATAAACTGATAAGAAAAATACAGGATGTCTATTTCATTAAGTGAGACACTTTCAATAAATTTGAACTTAATACATTTACAAATGATCTAAATGTGTTATATTTGTAATATTTTGATAATTTCTTGGTACTGATAATTATAATTACTGAAATAAGAAAAATAAAAGACTTCTGAGCATAAAATATAAATGTATAAATTCTTTGAAAAAAGGTATATGTTGGAGATTTCTTGTTGTCAGTTCCTGAAAAGTAAAAAATAAAATGTTTTTCACTGTCTCAGGTAATTTTTTCTCCTGTACCTACTTATACAAGGATTGCGTGTGCAATTGTACTATCTGCAAGTGAATTGATCTAAGATAAGAATCACTTGACTCCAGCTTCCACGGGGCAAAGGTGAACGTGCCAGGCTTAACCTAACAATTCCTTGGTGAGAAATAAGGAAAGATCAAAATCTTTTCGGTTAAACTAAATACCTCATTAGGTATAAAGAAATAATATTTATCCATCCAGAACTTTCTGGTTAGAAAGTCAAAACAAAGGTTTCACATTTTGTGTGCTACAATGGAATAGTTGGAACATATTGAGAAAATATATTATGATTTTTCTAATTGAAAGGATAAAATACTGTACTAAGATACTATAGTTATTTTTTAAGGAAATTCTGAAATGAGCTATCACACCCCCTTCACATGTTTAAAATAGTCTTTACACAGCTTAAATCTTGATAAATGCATAGGTACCACAGCTGTGAGGAAGTCAGAATATTATGCCATCTTCCTAATTTGACATCTTGCCTCGAGCTTGATTATTCTGCCTCCTGCTATTTCCTGTGACCTGAAGAGCCAAGTGAGGCCTGCTTTCTATTCAGTTATTCCCGACTGCCATGTAAGATATCTCAGAAGAGAAAAACCAGGTTAATTTCTATCTTTAAGGAGAAAAACAAGCTACTGAAATCAATATCTTAACTTTTGTGGTTTCTTGGCTCCTGGAGCATGGCTTCATCATTTAAAATTCACTGAAAATTAAAAAGTAGCTGTCATGTATTTCAATTAGAGGTCTACATCCTTTTGCTCATTCTGAAAACTCTAGTCAGAATGGTAATGATATTTGCACTGTGCAGGTTCTTTCCAGCTAACTTCCCATCAAGCAGTATCCTGAGAAATGTATTGATTCTTCTCTAATTGAACTTAGTAAGCATTTAAATGCTCTGTTGTGCATAGTAATATACTTTAGAAGAATGAAGAAAAAACGATTCCTGATCTATAGACAACATAAACATATAGAATCATAATAATAAACACATTAGAGGTAATATTGATAGAACAACCCTTTCATATCATAAGCTAGGAAACATAAAGCAATCTCTCTCTCCAATGTCATCATTTTCTTGAGGAAAATGAGGCCAGTTTATACATGCCCTCCTCTCTCCTGGAATGCTGGGAGGATTACCTGAGACAGTATATGTACAATGGATTAATAAACTGATAATATAGACAAATATTTTAACTCACTACATAACATTATACATTACAAGGTTGCAAAAAAAGGTTCAGAAAATAGTTTTGTACTTCCCAATTCTCTCTCTCTTTAATCAATCACAGTATCTCAATCTATCCCAGACATGAAAACACAAGCAAAGAACAAAACTGGAAGTGGTTCTACAGAAACATAAAGCAACCGATGAGGTCACATAGAATAAAATATACAATTGTAAGTAGTCAAAAGTTGAGAAGAAAAATGTTGTTTAAAACCACTTTAAAAAGCATTTTGTAGATCATTAACCTATACCCATGAATCAGTCAAAACTCCTGTGTACAGAACTATTTTGGGGGGGAAAAATGTGCCTTCTACTGAAGGGTACAATATATTGAAAATTACTTAAAATTAAAATAGGTATCTTTTATGCCAAAAAGTTTTCATTGACTTAGGGAATTTTTTTCAGATTTCATGTATCAGTACAGTGTAACATATTAATAATATTTTTCATGCTTTAATATTTATTTATTCCAATTCTCAAAATACACAATTGTCAATGCCACATTTGGCAGTAATTTTTAGGGATAACATTTTTAATTCCTATTTTTTTCTACATTAAACTATGTTTTGCCCTTATGAAAGGATTTGTAATTTTTTCTAACTCCTTTCAATTTTTTCTACAATGCTCTAGCACATATATAAAAGAATGGGAATATTATGAATGACATTCTAGAGAGATCATTACACTTACTGAGACTGAAAGTTTCAGTATTTTATAAAATATGCTAAAATTTATTAGAAACAAAGAAAAACCTTATTTCTTAAGTTGTTGTCTATTACTCTTCATTAGAATTATTTAAGCTTCCATTTAAAAATAAATTCTTGTTTCTACTTCAAGCATTATCACAGTCTTTAAACACTAACGCTTAAGAAAATTCTGAAAATTTCTTCCCAGCATTCCCCCAAATAACCTAATTCTTCACAAAGGAAGAGTGCTTTTCAGAAAACATAAAGTTTAAAATATGGTGAGGAGGATTATTCCTCAGTGAAATATGAAGGGTGTGCAAAAGAAAAAGGGTAAGTGCAATATGTCTTATTTCTTGCTCAGGCCCTTCTTCCAGTCTAATTCTGACATGTGCAACTGAGGCGATGTTTATCTTTATAATCTCTTAGAATTCAAATATCAGAATGCATTACAATTTTAGAACATGATAAATCAAGTTACCAAGCTGGAGAAATTAACTGGTTTTCACAGAATTAACTAGTATTGCTCACATCTCAGAAAAGCAAACTATCAGAATCCTATGTTTGGAGTTCAGAGAACACCAAGCCATGAGACCAGAGTCTAATGAAAAGCACAATTTCAACAAAACTATCACTGCAATCCTCTCCTACTTGCCTTCCCCTATTTAGGAGAAGTACAGTTGACAGACAGGGACAAAGGCGGTCTTTTGAGGGAGCACGGATCATGAGAAGGAGTTATTCTCAAGAAAGGGATATTGACTTGTTCTCATCACCATTGTGGTATGTAGTAATTATCAAAGAATTGCTTGTCTATAAGGCAGGACTAATTATTTACTTTTCAAGTAGGATATCTGCTTGGCCACTGATCTTAATAACTAGCATGTGTAACACTAAATTGGCATGGGATGAGGGTGAGCAGTGGATTGATTGAGGAGAAACGCTATGTTAATGCTAAGATTAGGTAAGGAAAACCCTTCCATGTTACGTTTCCCCAGAGGTGCAGAAAAAGGGCATTACCATTGTGTATGAAGAACAGCCCCAAGGCTTCCAAGTTAGAGTTTTGGAGGACACATTACACATTTACCTGGTAATTACATGTTTGATGGGACTCCCAAAGTGTTGTTTGGAGTGTCAGGTATATTAGGAATGTGCCAGTAGGCCTCCTTTCCAGATAGCAAATTGAGTAAGTTGAGTCTTTTAGGCGTCCAGTGAGGTACTGACGTTTGAGGCAGGTGTTTGAGCTTGAACCAGCAGAGCCTGTTGTGGCCGTGAGAATAGCGACAATGATTTGGATCAGTCACCATGATCAAAACAAAGAATGAAATAGGCAGCAGCTTAGGCTGCCTTCTCTTTGTATAATTTCTGTTATAACTAACCAGAGATGATGACCAACTTTGAAACACACAAATGCTCAACAATGAGATATCTTTTATTTAGTACTTTACCTTTGTCCTTATCTTTTTTCACCAAGGAAATCAGTTGGTGGGCAAGACAGGTGAGTATGAAAGGGCTTCACATGCCCCCGAGGACTGCGGAACACACATAGTCACCCAACATTAGGGAGAGAAGAGCTTTACATCTAATGTGAAACTTACGTGTTATATTTAATTACATTACATTTTGAAAGCACAACAAGAGAATTTAGCAAACAAAACCAACAGAAAATTTCAAAGTATCTACTGAGATATTTAGGGAGTTTACAAACCAGGTGAAGGAGTGGGGGTGGGAGATAAGCTGAAAAGGCATAGAAATGACATTAAATAAAAATAACATACACACATACACACAAAAAATACATAAATAAACTATATTTGTGCTTCAAATAATTGAGGGAAATTAAACTATTCATGCTACCCTGATTTTTCATTCATTATCCCTTGGATTTGCTATTTTTACTTTGACAAATGAAGGTATAGTAAACTATAGTTCTCTGTAGAAAATAACATCTTAAAGAAGCTAAATGATTTGCATACATATCATTGCTAAATGTTTTTTTCTTTCATATTCTTTTTTGTCATATGAATCATGGTGGGGGAGAGGGAAGGGGACTGTAGCATTGCCCTGCCCTCAAGGGGCTTACCATATTGTTAATAGTCTAGAAAAAGGACAAATACAAAGGTGTGCCACTTATCAATGTATTGCCTCTGAGCTCTAATTTACTTTTCTTTAAATTATAAATATTATTGAACCAGGCATGTTAATCATCTTTTAAAACAATTTGTGTGTAAGAACAAGCAATTATGGACATTGCTTTGGAGGGTTATTACATCAACTAAAATCACTTAAATTCAATTTAATATAATTTATTTTATAGATTAGATTTATAAAATAATTGTACTTAATGCCCCAATTTTGAATTCTCATGTGTATAATATCCCTCAATGATAAACCAATAAGCATCAGTGAGCCTCTATAGCATATTAAACATTATATTGTTTATTACATGCTATACCGAATGAAGAAAATTGCCCACTTGCTTTTAAAATTTCATGAGCTAAGATTTAAATACTTTGTCTTCAAGATTCTTTATTCGAATGAAGTAAACTAAATGTGTTTATATTCTTTATTATATATGAACTATAATTTCTTAACCTGTTTAGCAAATTTTCTGTTGATTACTTTTTATTTAATTAGAATAGTTCAACAAATAGATAAAAATTCCAATATTTATATGACTTAGCATGAGTAGTCCACTGTGAATTTTTTAAATACAAATAAAAAATAAAAGTAAAATTAAAAATGAAAGTTGTAGCTAAAGTGTATTTAGCAGCCTTAATTTAATTGTTTCTCAGAATCAATGTAGAAGGAAATTACATTATATGAAAAAATTGAGGAAAATTCTTCTTATGATTGTCAATCTCTATATTTTTGTTTTGCTTCCATATCATTTCTAGGGCCATCAAAGGTATACAAATATGTCATTATTTCAAGTTAAACAAAGATCCTTTATGATCACCTTTTATTTTGTTTTATATGTACTTCAAAATTGTCATTGGTACTATACTCTTCTGTCATTCCAAGGGTTAGGTGACTATTTATTAAAATTACTAAAACCTTGTTCTAAGGTATAATGTGAAAATTTTTAAGCACTGCAATGTGTTTTAAACAAAAAAACATGCGAATGATTATTATAATGATAAAATGCTTGGTTTCTATATCAATATCATGTCTTAATGGATATTAGAATTTAATGGAGATGGTGGGCATATGTATTTATGAATGGCACTAAAGAAAAAAATTGCAAAAAAAACTATAGTTGATTGAAATTGCTTGGCAGAAACATTCGTTTTTATCATCCAAAAATAGGACGTTTAATATTATGCTGGCTAGAATTTGGAAACAACTATACTTAAATAGGCACTATGTCCAATATTTCAGATATTGTTGCATATGAATGAATGATAATTGGTTTAGAATAGAGTGCAGACAGATATCTTGTCTAGCAGATCCCTGCTTCTCATTTCTGTATGTGATAACAATTTTAAAGGACATTGTTACTGGCATGCACAAGGAAGCAATTTAAAAAAATAGACATATTTATGAAAATTACCCAGAAGAAAATATTTTAGTGCGTTTTTCATGATTGGGCACTTAAAATGCACATTATGAATAAGAAAAAAGGTAACATTAGTCAATTTTGATATTTTTATGTGCTAAAGGGCTGGGGTAGAGCAATTTTATTAACCAATTTTTTAAATCAGTGAAATGATAACTTTAAAAATACATTCTTATGTTAAAATAACATAAGATTGCATGATTTGGGGGGGTCAGTTAGCCTTTTATAAACAGGTAGTATTTACATAGCATGTATTTCAGAGTGCCATTTTCCTCTTCGCCCCTACCATGGGGAGGCAAAGTGTTTTTCTGCTGTAATACTTAATGTAAACTACACAGACTTGGTAAAAAATCTGGTAAGCTGATATCACTCAATTTCAACATATTATTAGCCTCAAATATATCTTCTTGAAGCTACTTGGTGGTCTGAATAACAAAGCTCTCATTTTACCAGCTGTAGACATCACTTTTTATTTATTGTTATTATTGTTTTTAATCCTTACCTGAGGATATTTTTTACTGATTTTATAGAGAGCAAATAAGGGGTGTTGTGGGGGAGAGAGAGACAGAGACAGAGACAGAGAGATGGTTGCCTCCTTTAAGCACCCAGACCTGGGATTTAACCCTCAACCTATGTAGGTGCCCTGATGGGATCAAACTCACAACCTTTTTGGTATAGGGAACAATGCTCCAACCAACTGATCAACCTGGCCAGGGCTAAACAGTACTTTTGAAATGTATATATTATAATCTATACATTTTGTTGGTATATAGATTTCTAAGTGATAATAAGCTGTTATTTACTGAAAGTATGCTGTCTTGCATATTGAAATATACATGTCATTCATGTAGGCTTCATTAATATTTACAAAAATCTTGAGTAGTATGATACACTCTCAAACTATATTTGAGAAAATTGAGGCACAGAATTGTTCAATGATTTGTCTTTTTAAAAAAATTGTAAACTCATATTAGGATGACAAAATTTTCTAACATCAAAATTTGTTATAGGAATACCATAACAGCTTACTCATATAGTCAAAATCTGCCTTAAATAAACTTTCATATTTCAGAAAGAAAAAATGACTGTCAAAAGTGAAGTTATCAGTGAAGAGCAGACGAAAGATTCCTGCTAGAAACATGTAATTTCACAGAAAAAATTTGAGATTAACAGATTCAAATTAAAAACCAATAGTACCATGGGATAACATATGTATATTATTTTATCTTTCTGGATATCAGGTTATTCATCTCCAAAGCAAAGAAAATAATACTTTACTGTCGCTGGTGTGTCTCAGTGGATTGAGTGCCGGCCTGAGAACCAAAGGGTCGCCAGTTCATACCCAGTCAGGGCGTGTGCCTGGATTGCTGGCCAGGTCCCCAGTAGGGGGTGTGCAAGAGGCAACCACACATTGATGTTTCTCTCCCTATTTCCCCTCTTACTCCTCTCTGTAAAGATAAATAAATAAAATCTTCAAAATACTTACCATATAGACCATTCTTTGATTTAAGTGAGAGAGGATATTTAAAGCATGGTATTCATTAGGAGCATGTACTATAATATAATAATTTTAAAAATTAACCTTCCTTTTTTTTTCCCTTCCTGGGAAGAACATAGTACAAGTAAACTAGTAGCACAAGTATCAGAAACTGTTTAATTCAACTTAAAACTAAATGCATGACTGGAGTAGAACAATTGCAAATTGTTGGAACTGAACAATAAATATGCAAATGACTAATTATGAATAATGAGAGATTTTCAGAAATATGTCTCGAGAAGTTATACTTAAAAGCTCAGGACAAAAAGACTAATAGTCAGAACATATTATTTGGGAACTATTCTCCATTAGTAGCCAGCATTTCTATATAAAGGCACTAACTATTTATTTTGGGGACTATTGTTTCAGGATATCTATAAAGCAAACAGCTTAGAAAGATATAACATATCTCTCCAGAAGAAAGGGCAAGTTTGCTTACAGCCCTGGAAGATAGACATAGAATGTCCCTTGGAACTATGGTCTAGCAATTGTATTGGTCACTGCAAAAGATTTGACTTTCATAGGCTCATGGGTTCTCTTGTAACACAATTTACTGTATGACCACATGTCACCTGATCTCCTTTGGGAACTGGAGCTGAGAGAGCTGTCTTAGTTTGTTCAGGCTGCTATAACAGAACACTATAGACTGGGTGACTTAGAAACCACAAAAAATGTATTTCACACAGTTCCGAAGACTGGGAAATCCAAGATCAGATGAAGGTGCCAGCAGATTCAGTGGCTAATGAGGACTCGTTTCCAGTTCATAGATAGCCTTCTTGACACTGTGTTGAAAAAGCGGGAGAAATGAGAGAGAAAGCTCTCTGGGGTATTTTTTGTAAAGGAATTAATCCCATTCATGAGGGCTTTACCCTCATGACCTAACTACTTCCCCAAAACCCCATCTCACCCTGAGAATTAGGTTTCAATATATGAATTTCAAGGGAACACAAACATTGACTACAGCAAAAACGTGATGCCAAAATAATGAAACTGAGGCTGCTGCAATGTATTACTAAAGGTAATACATTAGCCTTTGACTCAAGAGTTGTGTGTCTTTTCTCATTATCTACGAGAGAATTAAGTTAGTAGGCTAATTTTTAGGTTGCATATTGGTTAAAATCTCATACTTTTCACAGTTTTTTACTCTTTTGTTAATGAGGATAATCTAATAAAAGAAACATAACTTTCCAAAAATGAAGAATAAAGCCTTACAACTCATTAACAGAATATGTGAAAAGTCCATGGGTTTCAGTAGCCAACATATGGACCGAATTGTATGGTCAGTTGGGCAATAAATCATCTCCATTTTATTGGCTGCTTCTGGATACCAGTAAATTAATTCAACAACTGTTCCTGAACAGTGGCATGATTGTGACTAACTCTCCTCCGTGTGGGAAAGCATCCTCACCACTTTGTTCATTGTCCTCCAGCTTGTCCTATTATATCAACTGAGGTAGCATTAAAATACATCTTGAATGGTCATAAAATTATAACACTTTAATCAATAGTTACAGAAACATACAATATCAGTGAACAAGAAAGGAGAAATACTCAAAACCATTATGACTACACATGAGGTAGGCAGAATTTGGCTGGTACACTTAGGAGATAAGAAAGGAAGACATGTGCCCTGGCTGGTGTAGCTCAGTGGATTGAGCATGGGCCTGTGAAGCAAAGGGTCACCAGTTCGATTCCCAGTCAGGGCACATGCCTGGGTTGCAGGCCAGGTCCCTAGTAGGGGACATATGAGAGGCAACCACACATTGATGTTTCTCTCCCACTCTTTCTCCTTCCCTTCCCCTTTCTCTAAAAATAAATAAATAAATAAAATATTTTAAAAAAAGAAAGGAAGACATGTAACTGTTTCTTGTCTTATGGCCCTATTCGTGATGCACTTCTGATGTCAACCTTAGATCAAATTGAAAATGGCCATGCGAGATCCTATGCTAGTCAGAATAAAGGAGATGTGGCCCTCCAGGGAAGGTTTCCTTGAGACAGATAAACTTACACAGGAAAATATGGAAGACCAATTGACAAGAATTCAGAATCTTACTGCTTTACGTTGAGTTCACAAAGCCAGTAAAGATGACTCACCAGAGAATGAGAAAGTAATGCAAAGGAATCTCAATAAACTCTTGTGGTCAGCCTATCACTTTGGAAAACTCCATTGCCCCTCATGTTGAAAATGGATGAGTCAATAAGTCAGCCAAGTGGCACAAATTCTGTGGTTCTAGCTTGAAAAAGTGTGGCTTTGGCTGCTTAGTAAAGGGTTTCCACAACCAAATAAATGGTGTCTCACAGATACCACATGATACAGAGCTTTGGGTAGCCAAAAAAAAAAAAAAAACATTAAAAGTTTATTTGGTTGTGTTACAAACAGTTGTTGCGACATTGGGAACTAAAGTTAAGTGTATCTTGTTTACTGGACCTGAGCCAATCTCTCCTATGTCCCCCAATCTATCTATCCTTTCTAATGACCTTAAGAGAGAGAGGGAGAGAGTTGGGGCCAGAGGTTTCACTGTTCCCACGAGGGCTCAGAGGGCATATGCCCTCCTCTGAGCCTTCTGGGAAACTTCGGAAATGGAAGGGCTCACACTTTTATGAATTTGTTGAATACAGATGCCCAAGTCACCAGCCTATCCAATTTTGTAGAGGTGGGAAGCCCACATTTAATCACTGAAGTGTGAATAAGGTTCACGGTGTGAAGGAAAGCTAACATGACTGTGTGAGTGGTATCCTTTGGGCCAATTCAATTTATAGTTTAGCTGCTTCAGTTCCTGAATGGATAATGGTATTGATGTTTTACTTACGTGCTCTCTGAAAGTATTAAAATATAGATAGGATTCTCTTGACTAGGAAGAAGTCATGTATGAAAGTGTTAATGGGCCACATCAATGGTTGCACGATTCATCTCCCAATTCACTTTCAGGCAGTCCAACCGAAACAATATAGAACCCCAGGAGGGGAAAGAACAATCTAGCCTTGAATTACAACTTAAACTCTATAGATGTAGCAGAATAAAGTGATTTCTCACTGTTAAAGTGTTATGTGGCCAGTGAAAAAGACCATTCGAACCAAGAGGATTGAATGGCCCAAACCAACCTGTACTGTAATCTATTCAGGGAGCTGTGACTTGTTCTACCTTGGGGGCCCCTTAACGCCAATAGAATTCCATACATGTAAAATGCAAAACCATTCAACATTTAATTATCAGTTTAGAGATGTATACTTAGTTTGTAAATTATAAGAACATGCAAGGAAATATTTTATAAATATAACTTGTTGTAGGTAACTTACTTCCTATATTTTAATTACTTGGATGATATCTATATTAACTGACTTGAGATAGTACATATGTGAAAACTATTTGTCAACAGGAGTGGGAAGGAATTTTGCATGATTTCTCATGTTCTGGTTCTTCTTTCTGTCATTTGCTCTTTGATTATATGACATTTTAATCTGCTTATTTTCTAACTTGATGAGAAAAATGTTTTGGAGTCTGGACAAATCTGAGAACAAGGAAAGATATCAGTATGGACGAAACTACTGCTACCATCAATTTATTTATTCCAAGCAAATCTGCAATACCAGTTCCCTAGTTATAGTTAAAACAATAATGCTCATCACTGTGGAGCTATTAAGTTTTAGAGGAAGTAATATATGCATTAAGATCAATACTTAGTGTTGATAGTCACAGCTCTATTTTTGTCATGGATCCCCAAATGAGTACTTTAAAAGTGCTAGCTGGCAGAAGGAAAAAAATCCATGGTGTTTTCTGACCTACTTACTATATGAGATAAATAACTGAAAAACAGCAAGAGAGATACCTGCTGTGTGATTAACAATTGGAGGGTACTTGAAAAGTAACTCTGAAAATAAAGGTATAATATTTATTTTAAACATGTAATTGGAGTATTACACATACCAGTCTATTTAGATATATCCTTGTATGCTTATTATCCTCAATATAATATCTTCCAAAATGAAATAGAGGCAATAGAGTTGAGAAAATTACATTTGAATAGAAGGAAAGAACTTGACCCATTACAAAATACTTGAGGAGAGACAAAATAAACAGACTAGGGTAGAGATCATATTATTTTCCAATTTCTTAAGCTATATTTATTTTGCAAAAAAGAGTTGTTCTTTGTGCATGTAAATTGAAAAAGATCAGACATGCTTACAATTTACATCAAAATACTTATTCTTTTGAATGAAATTCTGCTTCTTCAAAAAAGTTCATCCATAAGATATGCAAGTCATTATACATTTGCTGAATTAGGACACTAAATAATAACACCAACCTTTCAAAAGCAATGTTTTTTAATATCAAGATTTTGCAAAATTTCAAAACTCTAGCAAAAAACATTTGCTGAATTAGAACACTAAATAATAACACCAACCTTTCAAAAGCAATGTTTTTTAATATCAAGGTTTTGCAAAATTTCAAAACTCTAGCAAAATATTAACCTCTTCTATATATAAATCTATTTACTTTGTTGAGGAACAAAGAGAAATTTCTTATACTAGCCATATCAAACTGCCTTTGAAAGCAGTCACTGTTCTCAACCGAAGTAGGTAAAAATATGAGCTGATAGAGAAGATGGAATCGTATAGTTCTGTGTTTTTCAAATATTACCATGTACATGACTCACCTAGGAACAATAAGAAAAGGGAGATTTTCACTTAGCAGGCCTGGGTAAGGCCTGGTATTTCGGATTTCAAACAAGCTGCCAAGTAATGTCAGTACTACTAGTCCACACACCAACTTCTACCATTTTTTAGAACAAACAAACAAACAAAAAACAGGTGAAAAATATTGAGTGGCTTTCTCAAATTTAGGGCACACGGTGCAAGAGAACACTTTAGGGCTACTGGAGTTCACTGCATCAACCCTCTCTAGATGAGCTAATTACTTGGCAAGCCGGACAGGGAAAGCCCCAGACATAGGACCTAAAGGTCTCCAAGGGATAATTCTCATTCCAAGCTCAGATCCATTTTAAATTTTAAAGTAGTGTTATCTTTATTTTTTAAAGTGATTTCTGCTTCATGGAACTACTATTACTCAAAAGTCACAATTACTTTAGTTTAAGCATGGTTTTTCACATCTGTCAGTAGTAGATTTATTGAATAGCTCATTGTTTAAAAGAAGGGGGACAAATAAAGAAATACGGGATTAAAAATTGTAGAGAAGATGAGATGTTTCAGCAGTTTACATTTTCTCAAATGGGCTATGAATTTAATTATCAGTTAACACTGGAGCCACGTCTTCTCCAGTGTTTCCTTAAATGCCGCTCACACGGAATCCAAGGAATTCAATTTGTTGGACTGAGCTTTGACTTCTGGAAAGCTACCATTCTCAATTTGTCTTATGAAAATGTATTTCTTGAGGAGTTCAAATACTAATATAATCAAAGCTATTTAAAAATGATTTGTACTTCTACTCATGGATTTTTGCTCTTTAAGTAACCCCAAACTCAAATTCATGTATTCACGCTTCCCACTACTGATATATGCTCTATATGAATGATCTCAAATTTTCAAGTGCATTCTGTCTTTAAGTATAGGAATTTAATTCATCCTGTTTGCATTTATTCATCATTGTTTATTTTTTCTGAGACCACTTGCTATGTTATAGATGCTGTGGGTGCTCACCAAATGGTTATGGACATATTATGTGTTTAAGTCCAAACTTTATGACTGATGCATTATAAATCTGAATTTTTCTGTGTGGTTTTCATATGATTCTAATGCTTAAGGGAGTATGAAAAGCAACAGCTGCATCTCTATTCTGACATGACCAGTTGCTGAAATGATACAACAGGTGGTTGATGGGCCCTGTGGCAATTCTGGAACAAGTGTTAAGGCTTAAATTATGTCAGGTCATCTTTTCGAGTTTGATCTTTCTTATTTGGTACAAGCATCTGAGAATGTTATTTTATTATAAAGTGTATCATGTGCTCAAGTCATTCTCTGTAGATAGATTTGATGTTAGCACATTTTATTTGAACATATAACTCAGTGTGCATGCTGCATCCATTTCCATTCCTCTTGTTGTCCATTATCCCTTACCTCCAACTTCTTGTGCCCTGAATGGAAGCTTTTATCACATTCAATGCTATAAATATATACTACATATGTTGTACCTTGTACATATTCTACATGTTCTCTACATACTGTAGATAATTTTGAAAATTTTTCTTTTCAGTCTTAATGCCTAGTTCATTTCACATATTTACTTCCTGTCATTAAATACTATCTAAATTGCACCAGGTAGTCAAACTTACATTTGATAAAATTTCATAATAACCTTTTCAGAACAATGTGGATAAAATGTAACTTTCATAATTTAAATAATATATGTTTGTAATGGACAAGTTTAAAATACTGAAAAAATTATGTGAGGGAAAACAGACTGTATTTCTACTGTCAACTGATAGATTTTGTTAGATTTTACTTTTTAACACAGATATTAAAAATTCACTTTCTACCTAAATTCTTGAATCATTATATTTATTTACCATAATAACATAGCATGAGAATTATTTATAAAATTGACATATTTTTATGTAAATGAAGCTTATGTTATGTAGGAATTATCTACTGAATATTTAAAACATTCACATGTTGCCCTGGCTGGTGTGGCTCAGTAGGTTGAATGCTGGCCTGTGAACCAAAGGCTCACTGGTTCACCTCATGGTCAGGGCACATGCCTGGGTTGCAGGCCAGGTCCCCAGCTGGGTGCTCACAAGAGGCAACCACACACTGATGTTTCTCTCCTTCTCTTTATCCCTCCCTTTCTCCTCTCTATAAATAAATAAGTAAAATCTCTAAAAAGTAAAATATTCATATGTAATTAGCATTTAGTTTATATGTTAGATATTTTAGATATTCAGAATTTAAGATTTTTTGACATAATAAATACTGCTAATTTTTTTCCCAGAAACTTTAAGTCACTTCATGTTCAAATTGGCATTTAATTAGAATGTCTTCTTTTAACACACCATACTAACATTTTATTTTAGCTTTTGTCTTCACTATTTCTAATAATTTAATAATTCTTTTTAATAAGCATGTTTCTTTATTGAATTATTGGTCATATTATTAATTTTACATCATTAATACTAATATTTGGCTTGCCTACCAACATTATTATGGAAAAATTATTTTTATTAACATCCTGGAATGTTAAAATATCTTGAATAATCCATACCAAACCTTTGCCCACATTTTAGTATTGTCATTGTATATATATATTTTAAATTTGATGTGTAACAGTTTTAAATATGCACTGTTCAAATCTAGCAAACTTTGTGTTATTTTTATTATTTTGTTATTTATATTATTAAAAGGTATTCCCCATAGTAATCAGGAAAATATTCAGTATTGGTTATTTCTGGTTTTATTTTTACATTTAGTGATTGACTTTACCTAGCATTTAGATATAAGGATCTACCATAATTTTTAAATGGCCAAAATTATCATATTTATTGAATGACCCATTAATTATGCATTGTCCAAATTTATTTTCTTTCATTTAAAATTGATTTATGTACTTTTCTAGTCATGAGGCTTTTTTCAGACATTCTATGTAAGCTAACCTCATTCTATAATATTCGAGAGAAGGATAAGCACAGATGTTTGACTCTACATCCAACTCAGTTCACTCAGTCCTGCAGGGCACTGTCAAAATCTTCAAGAGGGGAAACAGGCCAAAGCAAAAAATGATAAGGCTTGGAGAGGAATGAGCAATAATCAAATATTAGTATTGACAAGAATATTTGAGAGAGTAAGGAACAGAATGAGGACACACACAAAAAGCAGTTTCAAAGATATGCATGAAACTTCCTTTGGTTCCCAGCAATTCCTAAGCTTTGCATGCTCAGAGTATGACCCAGGAGTCCCAACAGGAACTGCTGTGTAGGGTTCTCCCCAGAGATTTCAGAGGCTACCCAGGGCTGTATGATATTAGAGCTCAGCACCATTGGAGTGCACATTTGTAAATAAATAGCCAAGGCTTTCAATTCTTTAATAATATACAATGATTTTTCTGTCAGTTCAGTGGCAGTTACCTACTGAGATGAGGGAGAGGACTGACAACAACGTAAGATCGATCTAAACCTATGTCATATATGTTTCCTACGTAAATATGTCATCAAGGGCATATAGTCAAGGGCAATGGAATTATAGTTTGAGATACTGTCAAAAACCCATTGCAGTGAGAAAGGAACAAGAAAAATAGTCTCTAACCTGTGGAAGGACAAGAATTATTATTGCCAGCCTTGCATGTGGATCAAGAGCAGCACATTAGGCTGAAAAATGGCTCCCAAAACTTGTTCACATCCTAATTCCAGAACCTATGATATGTTACCTTACATGGTATAAGGAACTTTGATGATGTTATAGAGAATAGATGAGTGGATGGCAGGGGCACAGAATAGTGAGGAGCTGGGTGTTTGGGGGAAACTACGAATGAGTAGCCTGAGAGAAATCATGATAGTGGATGAACAGTTCTATATTTTAATTGCAGCGACAAGTTACACAAATCTCTATACTTCATGAAGGACTAAGAATTATACACTGTAATTAACAATGTTAAGTTTTGGGTTTTGATATTGCATTATGCTTATAACACATGCAATCATTGGAAACACTGGGCAAAGGGTATATAAGAACTCTACATACTTTCTTTGCAACTTCCTGTGTATTTATAATTATTTCCAAATAAAATTAAAATATTTTTTAAATGGGTGAAAGAGATCAATTCTAGCCAAGGTGGAGGCATAGGTAGACACACTGTGCCTTCTCTCCCAACCAAAATTAAGGAAAACAAAAATTTAGAAAGAAAAAACAACCAGAACTGACAGAAAATTGAATTGTACAGAAGTCCGACAACCATTCATCCAGACCAGTAAGAGGGGCAGAGTGGGCGGTTGGCAGAGAGGGGCCACAGCAGGTTGGTGGACCAGGGCTCGAGGTGGCAATGAGCAGACCCAGTGAGGCGCGCAAGACTGGCTGACCTCTGTCACACACTTGCGTGCAGATAAACCAGACAAAAACAGGTACCAAGACAGACCACGCGAAACAGGGCCCCAGCACCAGGCAATAAAGCCTAAAAGCACTGATCGAAAATACATGTGGGGGTTGAGGTGCCGGGAGAGACTCCCAGCCTCACAGGAGAGTTCATTGGAGAGACCCGCAGGTTCCTAGAATGTACACAAACCCACCCACATGGGAACCAGCACCAGAAGGGCCTGATTACTTGTGGGAAACAGCAGAAGGGACTGAAATATGAGAGAGAGCAGAGCAAACACCATTGTTCCCTCTCTGACCCAGCCCCCACATACAGAGTCACAACCCAGTCACTGGATTGCCCCACCCTGATGAACACCTAAGGC
>PVKM010013460.1:0-30248 GCA_004027735.1 Carollia perspicillata
AAAAAAAAAAAAAAAAGCAATGAAAAAATGTCCTCCCGTGAGGATTAAAAAAAAAGAAACCACTCAGCTTTACGCATTCTACAACATGGTGTCTAGAAAATGGGCATCGCCTCCCAGGAATTTAAGAACTCCAAGCTTCCCCCTTTTCCTTGTATGACTCCCTGTAAAATGAAAAGCTATTCTGATGAAATAATTGAAGAGTGCTTACATCAAGGTCCCTTAACTCTCATTCTGCTAAAATGGAATTATGTAGTAACTGCCCACCTGAGAAACCTCAGACCAAGCAGTGGGCCAGGGCCCCGAAATCAGCAGGGCATTTGTTTACCTCAGTCTGGTGCTGGCTCTCTGGGGACCACCTGGTCTGCCTTTGGGCCACAGAAGAACCCCAATAATTCATAGTCATAAAAATGAAAAATCACTGCGTGGGAATGAAGTGAGTGAGTTCTGTGCAGCCGATACAGAGGGAGTTTTTCCTCCTCACATCAGAGGAAAGCACGGAATCGAGAAATTTCCAAAGAGCTGACTCGGCCACAAATGGCGTGGCCGAGCTCTGGATTTGACTCCGAAAACTCATTTGGCCGGTACCTGCCTCGCATGTGGAGCTCCCAGGAGTTCTACAAAAATGTTTGTCTAGAAGAACCAGGATGTTACCATACTTGGCCAGATTTTGAGTCATTCTTCTTTAACTGTTAGTGTTTGTATTGTCTCCACAGTGGTGCACCATCTCATTTTGGATATTAATTGGCTTTGGAAAGATGAAAAGCTCCCAGTTGAGCCTAGGGCACTCAGCACTTATTCCTCCCAAGTGAGTGAAAAAATACAGAGGCAGAGAAAAGCAGAAATTCTAAGCTTCTTTCCCCAAATGAAGCAAACATAGAAACTCAGGTGTCAGCAAATTTTTTTTAAATCCTACCTTAACATACTTAGATCCTACTATTTCCCCTGATCTTAATTAAGAAAGTCCCTGAGACTCTCAGGCCTGCCTAATCATCTGAAAATAAAATTCTAGAAATTTGGGAGTTTCACCCACAGGGAAGTATACGGTAAGTCAAGATAAGCAACTGCTGTGATTTCTCTGAGAGACCAGACTTGCTGCATGCACGAGTTCTAGGGTTCTATTCCAAATTTCCGGCATCAAGTCCTTTAGCAGCTTGAATATCTAGCTGGCATAAAAAAAAAGGAGACAAAAATCTAACACTTCAAGCATTTCCTGGGGTGCCTGGGCCACCGGGGCGCACACGGTCGGTCACACGGCCTTGTGCCCGCACCTGTCACGTGGGCCCGCTGTGTTAACACACTGTGCTCCAGGCACCGCGTCTCCCTCTCCAGCTCTCCCTCCCTGACTCCCGCTCCCACTGACCTTCACCACCCGTGTTGCTCTCTGATTGTGATGGCAGCTTGGGCTGCGTACTGCTTTTCAGTTAGTCCCCAGCCCGCTGCCCAAAGAGAGCGTGGGAGGAAAAGTGTGCGGCGTGCCTGGTCAAACCCCTTCCTTTCGTAACATCGAGAAACCAAGCCTCAGAAAGTTAAGTGCTTTCCCCAAGGTGTCACTACTTGTTTTGACAGAGCTATCCTGATTTCGGACGCAACACCACACTGTTCACCCACACATCACTGGTTCAGAACGTCTGCAGTTACTGGGCTCTTTCCGCAGATGAAATGTGGTGAGGAAGGCAACATATAAACAAGACGAATTCACAGCAGAGGTGGGGCCTGGAAACCCACCTGGAGGATCCTCCCCTCACCCCTGGCCCTGGGGAGCTGCAGTTAAGACCTCTGGGGAAGCTGAGAGTAAGAGTATTTAACGACCGGCTAAGGCAAAAGCACAGAACAATCACAAGCCATCCATCTATCACCACTGGCCAGCACCAGTGCATACGGACCGATCACCACCGCTGTCCCCAGGGCCACCAGCACCTTGTGTGAGCCACCACACTGTACCGTGTCAGCGGGGCTACGGGCAGAAAAACATGAGCCACCCAGAATTTCACCGTCCAGAGAGTTCTAGGAATTGGAATTCCCGACCTTGCCTGCCAGAGCCCCGATGTCTAGTCACTGAGGAATCACCATCAGCGTCCTTGGAAAGAAACCATGTAGAGATACAGAGTTACACTTGCTGTCAATTAGTTCAGCTATGCAGCATGAACTCAATGTGAAGAATAAACACTTTGCCAAAATTCAACAATAAAGTTTGAAATAAATGCGTGTGTGTGAAGGTGATTCTGAAAAGTAATATGTAACTGGAAAATACTTGTTGTAAGAGTCACTCCTTAAAAAGCAGTCCAACACACACACTAATCCCAAGACACCGCTCGTCTCTGGGCGGAAGGAAAGAGAAGAACCAAAACGCTGAAACCATGTTAGTTTCATTCACAGCAGCACTAGGCTTCCTCTTAGGAAGGGCGAATAGAAACAAGAGGCACATTCAGAACATCTGAAAATGACGAGGAAATGGGCTTGAAAATCTGAAGTGTTCACACGTGCATTTCCAGGCTCCTGTCCTGGGGTGTCCAACCCATCGCCTCTGTACCCCGAAGGCAATGTCATGGGCGAGTCAGACTTTTCCAGCTCCATTTATGGTGCAGAGGACAAAGCATGCGGCCACAGGTTAGAAGGTCGGAGGTCCAGCCCCTGTTGGATCCGACTGCCCTCCTGGCTCTGGGAAAGTACTAACCAACCTTGAGAAGCCTCAGGTTCCCATCCATCAGATGTCACGGAAGATTTTCGTTGGCTTTGCTGCTAAACGTAATAGCTGGGAATTCTAAGTGTACTGCTAGTAGAAGTATTTCATTTTAAAATGTATTTGATTTAAAAAACACTTACATAGGCCTTACCATATGTAGAGACTCTTTTGAAGCTCTATAAATATTAACTTATCTAATGCTCAACCCTACAAGGCAAAATATCCCCCGTTTGCAGAAGAGAAAACAGAGACACCTAAGGGGTAAGCCACGTTCTCAAGCTCAGACAACCAGTGTGTGACAGGGTTGAAAGTCAAACCCAGGTATCTGACACCAGAGCCCCCGTTCTTACCTATAGAGCACAATAGAAAGTAAATTATTATTTTTAAAATGTTTCTTGACAGTGTATAAATTGCAAATTAAATCACAACCTTCAAACTACCTACGTACAGGGTAGGGAGTGGGTGTGGGGCGGGGGTGGGTGGTGGTAGTTGGGAGCTGAGAGTCAGGAGGCAGAAGGATTTCCTTGGATTCCTCTGGGCTTCTGGAATGCTGACGTGTCTAATCCTCTTCTTTCTGAGCACTAAGCTTTAGCAAGTGGCTGCCTCCTAAACATTTCGAGGGATGGAGTACAATGGGGGTTACCGGCAAAGCTGGATGCTAATTGCGCTCTGTACATCCGCAGAGCGGTGGGGGAGTGAGTTTGGGGCTGCTGGACGGTCCCCTCCAGCAGGCATCCCCGGCTGTGTGCGGAAGCTGTTTGAGCACCAGCTGCACTCGACGCGATAAACAGAAGGCTGCAGCGGCTCTTCGTTAGAGAAAATCTCTTTCACGAGGTTGAGCAGAGGACTTGCCTGTGGTAACAGAGTCAGAGCGCTGAATCCTGCAACGTCTGTCTGTTTTCTTTGCGGGATGGACGAGAACTGCCCCTCCCTGTTACGCTTGTCTGAGAACCCAGATCAGAAGCATAAAGCACAGTGAGGCATCAAGGCCATGACCCCGGCGTTCACGCAGGCCAGGTAAGCAGTCTTGCACAACACCCAGAGGCTGGGGTCTGCCCGACCCAGAAACCAGTCAGAGAGCACGCAGGGCCCCTCATTACTGGAGATGCCTGCCAGAGGCCGGCCTGGAGGGCAGAGCTTGTCCCTGCGATCCAGTGGGCTTCAGAACAGAGAATTCCTTGGAAACTGGGGGTCTGGAGGGGTAGACAGTTTTAAAATGGGAAGCGTGGTGGAGTCACGGCATCTATGCTGGCTGTAGGAAGGCCATCTCCCAAGAGAGTTCAGAGGGAGGAAGGGATGGAAACTGGGACCCGAAGTAAGCAGGGACCAATGGGGTCCTGTTGGATTTGCACAGAATAATGCATGGCGACCACACATGGTTTAGTCCAGAAACGGCATGTTGATTTAACATCTGAAAATCAGCGTAATTCAACAGCAAAATGGCAAAATGCTATCTTCATTTCAGGTGGAAACACTGGACGAGAGCAGGGCTCCTGAACTGCCCGTGGACCCTTGGTCCTGCTAAGGGCTGAGGATGGTAACATTGCCCCTAAGGAAGGCTTATCTCAAGAAGGAAGGAGCAGGGAGCCTGGGCGCGTTTCCCCTGGAGGACCCGCCGACCAGGGGAGTTGCTCCAGAGGGCAGGAACAGCGCACTGCTGGGTGTCCTCCCACATGACAGGAGAGAGCGGTACCAGCCTCTCTCCCTCACCCTGCCTAGCCTGTCCTTGTCTTTGTCCACTGAGCGAGAGCTTTTGATCAGCCAGGGGTGTGGCTGCTCCCTCAGGGCTACGGGGAGACGGGCACCCACCCCCATGAGCCTGGGCCCCAGCACCCACCTCTGCTTCTCCCTGAACCCTCGTAAGACTTCTGGCGGACAGTGTATCATTTGCCTCCACAAGGCTCAGAAATTAGTTGATTAATTAGAACAACCCCAAAGTCAGTTCCTGAGGATAAAATCTGGTCTCTATTTCGTTTCCCATGCCAAACTAAGTCTGGTCAGCATTCCAGAGGTTCCACAATACAAACAAATCAATAAATTGCCAGCCAGATAGACACACCCCGAATCTGATTAGTCACCATCTTCCTTAGTCAATCCAATACCAGGGAGAAATTAAAGTTCCAAGACTATCAACACCCTCACTCGGTAATGTCCAAAGTTTGTTCCGATTCCCTGTTCTGCTCACCTCAGCTAAAGGAGTTAAGAGCCTTGACCTTCCCTGCCAGCGACTTCCTGCAGAACACCCTAGAACCATGCGGTGGGGAAAGCCTTTCCCAGGGCTGACTCGCCTCCCTCCGGTCTCACAGCCCCCACGGAGCACTGCAGAGGCCCGGGGCGCAGTGGTCCAGATTCCCTCTACGACCGGCCCTTCGGCTTTCTCATTCTATCTCCCCGCCCCTTCAGGATGTGAGACAGATGTGATGCTGTCTCACTTATTCCTTCTCTGTCACACATTTCATTGTATACTCACACTCGTTCAGAAAGAAGTAGCAAACTGAACATACGATAGACAGGTTTTTTTCTGTCCCTAAATCAGGGTAACCCCCAAAGGTTTCTCCCTCACTTTCAGAGCAGCACAGATCTCAACGGTCCATCCCTCCACCTGGGTGTACTGACGTCTCCTGGCAAGAATCTACTCCTCCTGCCTTCTGGGAATTTCTGAGCATTCAGTGTGTTCCACCAAAAACTGGCTGTTTTGCTCCAGGCTTTGTGAAGAGAACCTTGGTAACACGGTCCTCAGGGACCACGCTGCATAATGAGACCCACCTGGGTCTGGAGCACAGCTTCATAAATAAGGAAAGTAGTTTAACTTACCTAAAACTATAGTACCAGTTTTTCTACTTTTCTAATCATTATGACCAACTTTGATAAAATAGCTTCTGACATTTAAAAGGAAGCTCTCCAATCTCCCTTCTCATTAAAAAGGAAAAAAAAGGAAGTTTTGGAAATAGTCATCCCTCCTGGCCCTATTAGTGGATGGTTCACTTTTTAAATAAATGCTTCTACTATAAAACTAAAACATGCATATTAAAAAGCATTTGGAAAACCCAGAACACCAGACAAGAAAAAAAGCACACTTGGCCTCATTACCCCAGAAAAAAACACAGTTAACATTTTAATGCTTGCATTTATGATTTCTTCTTCATTTTTATGCTTATAAAGTATTTCTTTGGAATAGAAAATAGGTCAATTACCCTATTAAATTAAGCTATTCATTTAATGTAATTCAAAATTGCTATTTTTTATTAGAATGCAATTTTAATAAAAATTCCCACAGGTTTATTTTAGAACTAATTCATTCTAAATTCAACCAAAAATATAAATGGATCAGACTACCTAAGAAAAAGTTTTGAAGCAGTCTGGTGATATGTATTGAAATTAAAAATGCATATAATCTTTGACCTAAGAAATCGGCGTAAGGAAGCTTTCTTTGCAACAGGGTGTCACTGGGATGTGAAGCCACACGGCGAAGGGGACCCTGGAGCGGCCGGTGTGCTCTGTTCTGGAACGGCGGTGCCGGGGGTCAGGTCCAGCACACGTCTGAGTTCGAGGAGCGTCAGCAACACCACCCACACGTGGAAGCGCCGTCTCTTGTTCTTGGTTTGCTTCTTAGTTTGCTCCTTTAAATCTCCAACCCTCTTTCCCTTTTTGCTCTTTCCCCAGGGATCATGCCCCAGGTTATAACAATTTGTGCTTTAGGGAGGGCAGCTAAATCACCTCTAAGACCTCTTTCTCACAAACAATGCACAATGAACATCCCCATGCTTTTCCTTATAAATCTATATATAATATAGATTTATATTATATAAATATAAGTATATTATATTATATAGATTTATATTATATAAATATAAATATATTATATATATAGCTCTCTCTCTCAAAAGGGGGTGTACAGCTAAAGCAAGGGTTAAAGGGAAATTTATATATAAATATGTGTGTATACATACATATATATGAAGAAGAAAGGCTGAAAAATCAGTCATTAACTTCCAAAGTTCCATCTCAACAAGCTAAAAACAAACAAAGAAGGAAACAAAATCAGCAAATCATACCCAATGAATGAGAAGAGAATAATAAAAAGAGTAAAAATCAATGGAACACACAAAAAATACAATATAGCAAATCAAGAAAGTCAAAGCTGGTTATTTAAAATGTGTAATAAAAGTGAAGAAAGAGGAGAACACTTTTTTTAAAGAGCTCTTTGTGGTTCTCACAGCCAAACAGAGACGAGAGCACACAGATTTTCCGTGCACCCTCCGCCCCCAGGAATGAGCAGCCTCCCCTGTGATCGGCATCACTCACCAGAGGGTCCATTTGTTACAAGTGATGAGCCCATACTGACACGTCATAGTCACGCACAGTCCACAGTTAACATTCAGCTTCACTCCCGATACTGGGCCTTCTCTGGGTTTGCACAAAGATTTATAAAAACACATGAATCCACCGTTATGACATCATAGAGAGTATGTTCACTGCCCTAAAAATCTGTGCCCCGCCTCTGTGCTCTACAGGTGACTGTGCTTTCTTTCCACGGCGAATTTTCATCAACCCCTTCTGCCCTTGGTCCAAGGCTTATTATACCCCCTGAGGGACGTACTGGGAGGAAAGGAGGCATCATCAAAGGCTGGTGACAGGGTGAAGGGCCAGGAGTCTGTGACCTGCCAAGTTGGGTTCAGAGAGTAACTGGCTTCAACTTCTCTGAAATCACTAGATCAGGAATACACACTTGGGCAGCCTGTATCCTAGGAAAGTTCTAGAAAAAGGTAAGAGGAGACCTTCAGCATTTCCTGCAGTGGAGGAAGAAGGAGGGAAAGAAGCCCCTTCAGCAGAGAAGTTCTTCCCTGGAAAATAAGCCTTGGGGATATTCAAGAAGGCCTGTGAGGGACGATGCTGATCCGACCCGGAGAACAGAGCAGGGGAGTGGGCTCCACTGACCTGGCAGGCACTGCCCTGCTTCCCTGTCTCCCCCACACCTCCCAGCTTCCGGTGACAGGTGTGTGACGAGACCCGTGTACTTAGAAGAGAGAGACAGGGTGGCTCTTTGCAAATGGAACATCATTTCTTACGAAACGGTTCCCAGTTAGGCTCAAGTCTGAGATCCCTCCAGGTTTAAACATGTGCTTCAGACCACACTGCTGTCTTTCCTTGGGTTACTTGAATCATCTAGCTCTTTTTCTACAGTAGAAAAATAGAGATTTCGGTACCCGAGTGGATGAAAAATTTTAGTTTGGCAAAACAATTCTATTTACATATCCTTTAGAGAGGAAAGAAACACATTTTCAATGAAACTCTTTAACAATTATTCTGTAGTCTCATTAAGAAACAACTGTAAAAATCCATCAAGAACTATGTCCCCTCTTTATATAAAGGGTTACTGTAGAAAATAGTATACGAAAGTTGCAAATGAAAGACAGCTGGAGATTACCTTAATAAATATTCAGTTAGCAAACCACCCCAATGGCCAGATTCCTATCTCCTTTGTTTTCCTGCAGTAAAAACCAGGCAAGTACCTGCATGTGTGTAGACGAAAATGCATTACTGTGAAAGATTACGTGGACGCCATCCATCATAGATAGAGGTCACAAATCATCAAAAGGACATGTTCGAAGTGAGTAGTCTGCTCTCAGCCTGACAATTCATCTTAAGCCCTTATCTTTGAGAATAGAGTTTCAAAGAAAATGACGCCTTTAATGGTTTGCTCCGTTCTCATTTTTGTTGTGGTCAATACTTCTGGTTAGTGACTGGGACGTGGATAGAAAGAGTATGCCCATCTAACAACCCTGACCAGAGACGATGGGACAGGGCTGGAGGGCAGGGACCAGCAAGGCTGCCCCAGCTCAAGGAGCAGAGGTGGTTACAGTATCAGAGGATGGATCCGGGGTCCAGGATGGACCCCCATATCAGCTGGGAGCCACTGTCTATCAGCCTGGCCAGTGCTTACTTATCCAGTCACAGGTGGAAAACACCATCCTGTGTGGCTTCCGGTACAGCCGATGTGAGTGTGAGGCTTGCACTGCCTCTGGGAAAACCAGAGCCCAGTGTGGGCTGAACCTGTCATACACTAGAGCTGCGTGACGGGGTTCAGTTCTGGATTCTACTCATCGTCACGAACAGCTTATGTAAACCGACTGCAACCCGTTCAGAGGAGGACGACTGAGAAGGGCGAGGCATCAAAGTATTGGCCCACAGGGAACTGATGAAGAAATAAGGAGCCCTGGCCAGGGAGCTCAGTTGGTCAGAGTGCCATCCCCTGGCACACCAAGGTTGCGGGTTCAATCCCTGGTCAGGGCACATACAAGAATCAACCAATGAATGCATCGATAAGCAGAACAACAAACTGATGTTTCTCTCTCCCTCTTTCTCCCTTCCCCTCTCTCTGTAAAATCAATAAAAACTAAAGAGAACCAAAGAGGAGAGAAGCCGTGTCTGCCTGCCATTGCCACAGGAGGCTGGCTGCACGCCAGTGTGAGACAGAGCCCTGACCGAAGAGAGGCCGCCTGTGCAGGGCGGGAGTCCCCACCACTGAGGGTCCCAAGAGACGAGCGTTTGCCAGGGAGCTTGGGGGGCATTCTCGGGTTAGAGTGGTGGTGGCTGGCGGTGGCCGAGGACTAGAAGGTGAGCCGAGGTAGCCTCCGCAGTGACCTCCACACCAAAAGGCTGGGCGCTCTGGTGGCTTCTCCCTTCCTCTCACGTTCCTTTTCTGTGTGCTGCCTTGTTCAGTGGCTCCAGGCACCGAGTTTTCCCTCTTGGTCTTAAGGTCCTTAACAGCATTCCACACGTTCTGCCCTGCACTGCGCTGCGATGTCAGTGTGTCCTTCTTCCCAAGTGACCATGAGTTCCAATGAGTCAGGGATGGCTCTTCCTTCCTCTGCCTTGTCAGGAGTGAGTACGTGCATCGTTGCACACACTCAGAGGAGTAACTTGGAAAACAGGAGAACCTGCATTAAGAACAGGGGTGGGAGACCTCAGGGGTACTGAGAGAACAGGCCAAGGCTGAAACGTGCCATCATATAACCCAGTCACATCGTACTAATTTAACAAATCATTTCGTCTGAACCGGAAAACACCCTTTACACATTGCCGGCCGTTCGATGGCTCAGGGATGGAAAAAACAGGAATCAGGAACCCAGAAATGCACAGTGGGGCTAGTTAGAGCATCCTCGAAGCCCCGGTGCTCTGATTACACCAGCCTGATGCGCGGGACGGCCAAGCCCGGCGTCGATGGGGAATCCTGTCTGGCCATTCCCTGCGTGTGCGGCCTCATCTGCTGGCTTGGCTGCGAGGTTCCAAAGGCCCAGGGTCCACCTGCAAGTCTGTGTTTTTCGCCCTGCAGGGAGAAGTTACAAGACAGGCCTTTCAGACTCGTCAGCACGGGGCAAGCTGCCGACTCGCCCCTCCTGACTGCAATGGCTGGGAGCGAAGCCAAAGGGCACGTAAGACGTACGAACACATGTACTAGTTGGGACTGTCAGAAGTCATGTTATTAGAAAAGCTGCTTGTCAGGGCAAAATTAGGATGTGCTTTGATAACACTATCTAGAATTAACTTTAACTTTTTCATAACACATGCCAACATCTGTCTATGTATTTACTACTGTTTGACATCACTTTATACAGAGTAAGGGTTCAAAACAGGCAGAATAAGGAGTGTCTGACCTAAGGGAGATGACAGCCCCTTTGGGGTCCAGGGTTTGACACAGGCTGACGTAAGAAAATAAGGGACAGAGAAGCCCAGAGAATTGCAATAATGAGCTCTCCCTGTGATGCACCAGGACAACCAGGAGCTGCAGAGGTAGGCATCTGCCAGGGCACCTGGGCAGTCCTGTGCTGTGGGCTTCAGCCAAGCATTAGAGCAGAGGTGCCAGACCACAGACCAGGGTGTTGCAGAAAAGAATCCAGGCTCCCAGATCCAGCGCCACCCAGCACCATCCAGAGCCTTCCAGTGCCATCTGGCATCCTCCAACACCATGCATCACCATCCAGAATCATCCAGCACCATCCAGTGCCATCCACTGCCACCCAGCATGGTTGAGTTGTCCCATGCTTCTGGCTGAGCTAACTGTTCATGGCAGGAGCCCAGCTGGGAGCCTGGGGATCCCAGAACAGAACCTCCCCTTTAGATGGAGGCTGACCGGAGCTGGCCACCATAAGGACAGGAACCAGGGCGGCCAGTGGGAGTGCCAGAGATGTCATTCAGTGGGTTCTTCTGAGGCAGCTGTTCTCAACGTTCTTCTCCTGGGCCACGTGAATGGGATGATGCTCGCTTGCACAATACAAACCCATGGGTATAGGTCAACCTTGACCAGCATCGCCCCACCCCCAAATTACTTGGCATGGCATTTTAAGTATTTTATAACTGCAAAAACAATGAATGACATTAGGCACTTACCTCCAAAAAATGGTTGTCAATAGTGTGGTGATTGCGAGCAGGGAGGAGGGCATAAAGGGGATGGATTGTAAGGGCAAACCATATAATAAAAAATGAAAAAAGTTGCCATTTGAAAAAAATAGTAACAGATATAACTAATCTCATTTTTTAAACTTTCGATTTAAAAAAAGACATGAGTACCATTAGCTGCCCGTGGGCTTGGCTGAGATAAAATAAATGCAAGATTGCTACGATTCCAATCGAAATAGCTCAGATGTCTTCTTTTTCTCGCAGAGTCCGAGCGCTAATGACAGACTGATCTCTCATCTATGTTATTACCTCTAATTGCTGATGAGACGAGAGGATTTGTGCGCTTCGGCTCTGGAGTAGCAGCAACCCCTACCACTCATCACAGCAGCCCCCGCATCGCCAATGAGAGTGGGTAACCCAGGGTTCTGGGGGCTGACTGGCTCCTGAAAACCCCCTAACAGGAGGTTTTCTCTCGGTGCCAACGTCCTCAGGCCTTCTCCTTACTGACACCCCACTGTCCCTAAACATCCAAGGACAAGACCAGACCTTAATCCAGGAATGAGTGAGAGGAGGGTGGACAGGGGCCTGGTGGGAAAGACATGTTCACAGAGAAGAAAAGCTGAAGGGCCTCTTCTTGCTTATCACTCTGGGACTTCAGAGAGGAGAGAAGTTCTTAAAAACTGCCTGAGATTATGACAAATGAGTCCTGTTAACGGGTGATAAAAGCATAATCTCATGTCCCCGCCGCCCCCCCCCCCGCAATGAACCTTGCTGGAAATAGAAGGACCAGGTGATTTACACACGATGCCTAGCCTGAGACACAACCCAGAAGATGGCGATTTGTACCTCCCTGGTCCCGGGGTTGTTTTTCAACAGAGGCAGAACTGTCTAGTAAATATAAAGCCTTCAGCACAGAACTGACGTGGCCCCCATCAGGGCTATGCCGGTGACCAGCTGCAGACTCTGGGGCCTTGGTTTTCTCATCTGTTAAATAGGGCGATAACATTACTGCACTGGATTTTTAAAAAGAGACGCTACTGTATGTAGTGATTAGCACAGTATCTGACATGCACGGAGCACTCACCTTAGGCCCCCTGATAACCAACTATTAACAAAAGTGATCAATGGTGGCAAAGAGTGAGGACCCTGGAGTCAAACTGGGTTCACATCCTTCATATCATTTAGGGCTGGTTTTTTTTTAATGTGACAGTAAGCAGGTTACTTGATTTTCTATGCCTCAGTTTTCATACCTGTGTCTGTAAAACAGAGATAAAAACAGCACCCACTTTATAGGGTTGCTATGAATAGTAAGTGGTGTCACCACAAAGTGCTTCCAACACAGACTGCATACATCTTAGCTGTCAGGGGTCCTGTTCGGTTGGGGGGCACAGCACGTCTACCCTCACTCCCCCAGTCCTACAGTAGCTGGACTGGAAACCAGAGAAGGCAGCTGCTTGGGCCGCCTGGGTATCTCACAGGCTCCGCCCACTGCCAACTGCAGCGGCACCCTAAGCCGTAGTGAGTGGGAATTTCTCATTACTTCTTTAAAAACTCTGGAGGGTCGTGACCAGTTCACGCTTCTGGGACAGTGCATGCCAGCCTCTTGCACGGTATGGTATGCCTCTCCTGGCCTCTTCTTACCCAGCTGGTGGACACTTCTCGGGGCCCGTCTTTGGACGTGGCCACCGAGATGACCCTCTCAGATCGGGGCCGACATTCCCTCCTAGGTGGCACAGCTCTTGTTCGTAACTACTGCAGGGTCTACTGTGTGGCATTTTGACCGTCCTCTCTCCAAACAGAATGTACACTTCATTCATTCCTGTTTCCTCAAAGCTTTCCTGTGGCTGGCACAAAGTATGTGCTCAATAATTCTCCTAACCTAAAGAAAGTGATCCGTTCTGCATGTCAGTATATCATAGTCTCAGCTTCTTTCAAGCTCATCCCATTAGCCTGAAGTCCTTCAGGGCAAGAGGGCAGTGTATTCTTAAATCTCCCTAGCCCCAGGATGGCCAAATAAATACACAGTAGGTGCCTAATGATCATTTAGCAATAAGTAAAAGTGTGAATTTGCAAACTGGTTTCGTTTAAACATAATACTTTTATTAGCACACAGAGTAAACCAGTAATTCTTGGATCGGGTAAATGGCACAATTAAACAAAATTACAGGAAAATTAAAGATAATATAATTTAATCAAAACTAAGGCAGCATCTTGTAAGTAGAATGTTTAGTTGATCTAATGAGTCAGCAGTTGTTTTGAGATATTAATCCTTGATCCTCAGGTAAATTATGGTAATTTAACACCCACTGAGTTTTTAAAATTTGCATTCTTAATTTCCACCCCATTTTTTAAAATTTATCTCTATAAAAAAGAGCACAGATTTATTTTTTTGCTGTTGTTGTTTTCTTTTTCCAACTCTCTCCAAGATTAATGGGAAACCGAGGCTGGGAGCCGCCCTCTCGCTGCCTAGCCCCATGATCTGGAGCAAAAAATCTCTCTGAGCCCCAGTAAAACTGCCATGCGTCCCTTCAAAGGTGGGGTGACGTTTCCATGAAATAATCCCGTAAGAAGTGCTGAACACAGTATCTAAAATGCTGAAAGCAGGTGTAAATATTATTGTTTTATTAGCAGTACCAACTTTTTTTTAATTGAGTTACATGAAAATATATGCTCAGTTTTTATACAAGGGAATGGCAATTTCACATTATACCCTATTTATTTTTATATTGATTTTTTATCATTGTTCAATTACAGTTGTCCCCGTATTTCCCCCATTACTCTCCCCTGCCCTGCCCTCCCCGCTCCTACCTTCGATCCTCTCCCTCCACTGTCCCTGTCCATGCGTCCTTTATTCACGTTCTCTGACTTGACCCTTCCCCTTCTTTCCCCAATTATCCCCCGGCCCCCCTTGCCACACCGCCACCCATGAGCCAGCACTGCCACCATCTTGGCCAAATAGCCCAACGGCAGGTTCTTGTCCTTGTACTTAAGTGACTGAAACTAGGCCACCCTGCCAGTCTTAACTCCGCAAGTAAGGGCGATGCTAGCTGATAAGTGTTCCAAACCCCCTCCCTCTGTCAATCTCCGCTCCCAAGGCCCCAGTTTTCCCCGTTATTTCTAAGAATTAAATCAGGCAAGTCTCAGGGAGGTCACTTGCTCCTGGGGAAAGAAGGAAAGGCAGCAGAGAGAATGCTCTAAGGACAAAACTCTCGAAACGTCGTCCAGCCCCAAACAGTGAAGAGATGGCTGGAGAAAACCTGGGATGTGGGAAATGGTTCCGAAAGATACTTTGGATTTATTCATTCATTTCCTTTCTGTTATCCATCTAACGTCCATTTCTATTTATTGAGGAAGGAGCCAAATGAGTACATTCTAGGCAAAATTAGCACACGCAAACTCTTTAAGACAAGCTTGGAAACCAATTTGTATATTAGTATTATGAGAAATAAGGTAAATATTTTATTTATAGAAAAATAAATGCTTCAGGTAGGAAAAACAATCCTTGAAGAAAACAGCTCACGAATTCCTGAGTTCTTCTCTGAGAGTGGAGGTGGTAGGAAAAAAGAAACGAAGCATCAAAAAAGAGTACAGAAAACATTGACAGAACATCCACATGGATCCGACCCAACGTCTACTGTATACCTCACCTTCACCGCCATCCTCAAAGTGACAATGAAGGGGATATACTGTTATCCCAGGATTACAGGCGAGGAAGTGGAGGCGTAAAGGTGAGATTTCGCAAGTCCGAATGACTCTTTGGGGGCAGGATGGAGTGAGACTCAGTGCAGGGCTGGCTTCATTTCCAGAATGATCCTCCTTCCATTAACCTATCCTGTGTACCACAGAGAAGTCCACGGCCAACCAAACCCTGCTACCTAGCGCGGAACTAGGTCACTGATGAGCAGGGAAAGCTCCGGAGATGGGTGCAGGGCCCCAGGGGCGAGTGCGCCAAGTGGGAAGCTCCCCTGGCCAGGAGCATGGTTTTTACACATTTGGGGACACGAACGAAATGGTTTTCACCACGGAGTGGAAAGAAATTGGCCGGAGGTAGAGGACAATTTTTCTTCTCCCTCGGTTCTTCATGCATTCTTAGAAACAGAATTCTTCAGCCTAAGTCAGAAGGATATGGCAGAGGCATGTGGGAGAGATGTGACGTGTGACAGGGACTTCACATGCCATTACTGGAGGGGCCACATGGGAGATGTGACAAGGAACTCAGGTAGCCCTTAGGAGCAAAGATCCACCCCAGCTGACAGCCAGCAAGAAGAGAGGGACCTAGTCCAACCACAGGAAAGTGGAGTCATCCAGGGGCCTGAATGAGCTCACCTGCAGGTCTGTCCCTGAACTTCTCACAGGAACACAGTTCTCCCAACGCCCCCCCACCACCAACTGCAACCCTCCCAGCCTCAGAGCTAGGGGCCCAGCTGAGCCCCTCTGCGAGAGGAGGCAGCCCCAGGCGGGCAGCACTGGGGAGAAGTCAGATGCACAGGGAAGAGAGGGCCTGATCACTTCCTCCAGTGAGCTCCCAACACCACTCAGAGCAGGGAGCTCAGCACCAGGCACCTGAGTCTGCACCCACACGCGTGGGCAGGGAGCCGGGCAGGGGCGGGCTCGGCAGTCTGCAATGCCTCCTGCTGAAACCCCTTCCTGTGCCTCCCCAGCAACCCAACCTCCTTCCTCACAGGAAGTCAGAGGCCTCCTGAACCCTGCCTTTCCCTCCGTCTGGGACAATGTGTTTGAATAGGCATCTAAACATCTCTCGCTGAATCCATCAGAGAAACCACATGGTTATGGTAGCTCTCCATTAGAATGGGTAAAATAGAGAAAAAGCTGAAAGTCGATGAAAATAGTCAATAGTTCCACAAAAAGGGACCACTCTGAGAAAACAGAATAAAGGCTGTCCATGAAAGAGAAAGTCAAGGGAAAATATATGTTAACAATTTCTGTTTACATTTTCAAAAAGATTCCAAAGAAATTTGTATCTCTGAGAAGTTAAAAAGCCAGGATGAGGAACAGTCATTTCTGAATGATCAACATAATTAGGGTAAAAATATGAGAGGCTGTGAATGACAAAATATGTATTTTTAAACACTGAAATCGGTTAATTGTCTGAAAAGCTTCAGAAATTTTCTCAGAATAAGGAAAAAAAGAATCACAATGAATGTGGTGAACATACACAGTCAAAATGACAAGGCAATTTTATTCACCTATAATAGGAATTAGAGAAGACACATATAAAAGAGATAGAATTAAACATCATTTTTAAAATAATAGAATAAAATTCCCTGAGATGTAAGGAAGCTTTCACCTGCAGATGGAAAAAGCTACTGAGGACTTAGCATCAATATAGAGACCCATAGGCCAAATTTAATGGAAAGACTGTTTGCAAGGGAGCTGGGAAATGTGGTTTACAAGGTCACCTTCAGAGTTAACGAGTAGGTCAAGAGCAGGGAATGGATTTTAGAGCCAACGGGCAAAGTAGCACAATAATCATGTACTATTTATTTCATAAATAATATATAACTCAGTATAAGAAAATCACTTATGGCAATTCATCATATAAATGAATCAAAGCATATAATAATAAAAAAATGAAATGGCGCTTGAAAATCGCAATAAAAGAACAAAAAGAAGCAGACCTGAGCTGAATATGAAGGCCAGCCCTACTTAAGTCAAGACTGGTCTGACAGTTTGTTGCAATTATTAAATTATTCCATTATTAAATATGGTTCTGGATATTTTGGCCAATGCAATCATTTCCTTACTCCCTACTAAAAAGCAAGGAAAAAAAGGAAAGAAAAAAATTGAGAGTGATAAATGTCAGAAAAGAGGGCACAAATTACCATTATTTTCATCTCCAGCCAAATACGAGATGAATAATTTAGCAGAAGCATAACGCAAAAATACGAGAAAGGCCTTTCCAAAATGAGAAAACACGAATATATGGCAGAAACAAGATGTCCTCGCATAGAAAGTTTTCGTGTGTTACAGACTAGAAGTTTCCGTAGCCTCCCTTCAAAAGTTGTGTGTTGAAGCCCAAACTCCCAGTGTGGCTATATAAGGGTGGGGCCCTGACCCCATAAGATTAGGGTCCTTATAAGGAGAGATGCTAGCTCTTTCTCTCTCTATCCCTCTCCTCACCCCCTCTGCATTCATGTACCAATAAACGACCATGTGAGGACCCTGCAAGGAGGCAGCCATCTGCAAGCCCAGAAGAGCGCCCTCATCAAAACCCAAATTTCTCCACACCTTGACGGTTGACATCCAGTCTCCGGAACCAGGAGAAAACAAAGGTCTGTTGTCTCGGCCACCCAGCCCTGCGGTATTTTGTGGCGGCCGCCTTCCCTGGTGAACACACCATGTCATTAAGGAGTCGATGCTCCTCAAGTTTGCCTATAAATCACAATCATTTCAACCAAAACATCAGTGAATTATCTACGAAAACTTAACTTCAATGCCTCTAAAAGCTCCTTAAAATTGAATTTGAGAAACAAACTTTTCCTCAAGTAAATTTAAAAGAAGAAAAAACCCACCACCCTATACTAGCATGCACTGATACATGAAGTCATACAGTGACATTATATAGGAAAGGCTGGCATATACTAAGGACTCATAAAAACGTTAGTCGCTGTGGTCATCATCTCCCTGATTATTACTACTCACTTTTCATAGGTATTTAAAATGTTTTAACCTGTACTGGGGGAAACTGGGCAAAACATCGTTAGTTAATTAGTTAATTAACTGTAGCAGGGCAATTTCATCTTTAGGAAACTCCTATAAAGACACCATTAGACTAGTAGCCAAGATGTTTGCTGTAGCTCTATTTATAATGGCACGACAGTGAAACATCCCAAGTGTTCAATAATGCAGCAATATTAAATGCATCACTGTCACGGCTGACCCATAAAATGGAAAAGGTTTCCGCAGGAGAATCACCCCCAGTCCCAGTCCAGTCAGGGAACGGGGTTGGACAGGTGACACAGGAAGGGAGAAGGCCAAGGGGGTGACGAGGCAGCAAGCCGCTGGGCGACAGGAAGTGCTGGGCCCTGAGCCTGGACTGAGGACCGAGGACCTCAGAGGACTGAGGACTGAGGACCGAGGTGAGGTGGGGCTGGACATGGAGGCCTTCTCGTGGGAGCCAGGGTTCCAGAAGACACCGGGACCACAGAGGAAAGGGTTGCCCCGTGCTGGCTGGGACCAGCGAGAGAACAGTTCCTCTCAGAAGTAACACAATGCAGAGGGAGAGGCTGAGAAATACCCTGGCTCTTCCTCCCGCTGGTGAGTCTACCCAGAACGTAGCAGAAAGGTGGGGAGTCTGATCCCCGGTGACTCAGGTCACAGCAGTAAAAGGCGGGGGGTGAACCTGAGAGAAACCAGCAATAAGGCAACATAACCACCATGCAATACGCACTGCAGACGAAAACATATCCAGATGCATTTCAAGGAAAGAAACAGGTTATGAGCATTTACAGTGTCCAAATAAACCTAGAAACAGGGAACACACATACATAACCACATAGAAAATTGTCTAGAGGACATACACCAAGAGGGTACTGTTAGCATTGGCCTGGATGATATTACTTTCGGGTCATGTGTATCATCTAGTTATTCTAAAATATATAACGCTAGTGAGTTTAAATAATAAAAGGATAATTGTGTTTCTGGGTTAATGAAAAGAGCAACTAGATCACTAGCCCCGTGAATATTGGACACAACGATGAGCTACCTCTGCCGTATTTACAGCCTTTATTTCAGAGAAAAAAAGAACTAAATTTGTCTCCCAATAACGACATGTATGTGACTACATCTGATGTTCACCATCACACGAACATTCAATATATGTTTATTTGTCTGCCCTTTTCCACTCACACATATAATTGAAATAATAAGGTATATTACATCTGATGCATTTTCATCTCTTTCCTTAATACATTCTAAATCATCTCTTTTAAGAATTCCTTACACATTTGTTTCATTTTGATCACGTTAACCTCTGTAATCCGGACAGTTCTATTTTATGGTTTTCATAGTTCGGTAGCATTTATTTTACAATGTGTAGTCTCCATCCTTTTGGTTGTAGTATTTCCCCCCTCAGAACACTAGGCATTACTTGAAGAGTATTAGAACGCAGAGCTGGTTTGGCAGGCTAATTCTGACGCTAATGAGAAATGAGAACCTTTCGCTTTTCCGGCAGTGACCTTCTTCCAGGCTTGTCTCCGTGGGTGCTCGCTCGGCAAGGGGGCGGTGATCGCACCAGCTATTTTTGCAGAAATAATTTAACACAAAATGGCGTTAATTACATACTGGAGAACTGAAAAATGAAAATGAGGGGCGCGGAGGCGGTAGCTGCAAGGAGGAGCCACCATCCATGCCTAGGGCTGTGAGGACAAAGAGAAGGGACTGGGGTGACTCAAATGTACACACTCAGAGGAGGGGGGCCCTCCGAGGAGAGGGTGCTGCCCTACCAGTACAGGGCGTCCCCTCCAATCCCGAAACTAATTGGTTGGAGAATTTCTGAGTCTTCCTCCTATTCCGAGTCCAGCCCTCGCCCTGAATACGCCACGCACAGAGAACCGTGAGAACGTGACGACTCCGTCCTCTCCTGACTGTGCCCTCAGTGGACCTCCGGTTCCCCCTCCCCCGAACACAGGGCATCTCAGACACAACGTCTGGCTTCCAGGCGTATGAAGGAGATGGCTATTCTGTGCCACGCCTTCTGTCGGGTGGAGGTCAAGCCTGAAGGACAGAAAGTGACCGGAGCCCAGGCTCAAAGACGAGAGGCAGGGCGGGAGGCGTGCGAACACCTAAGCAGGAGGCGGAAAGAAGCGAAAGGAGCTTGGAGCTAGCTCCTTCCAGGAGCGGCCGCTGTCCACTCAGCTCTTCCAGAACAAGCATGCCCCCGTCCAGCCGTGCGTCGCCACGAGAGACCCCTCAGGCCCGGAACCAGGGGCCGATGACACTCCTGACACCACACTTCGAGAAGCTGTCGTTGCAATCCCCGTTCTGGCAGAAGTTTCGGTGTCTGTGGCCTGGCCATCTTCCTGGCCCTGGAGTCCAGGCTCTGATTAGGCACTGGTAGCCTTTCAGAAAGTCTTCCGTAGACAAAGAAAACACCACTACCACTGTTCCCATCTGTGAAAGGATGGAAAGTGCTTCCCGGCTGGCACTTTCTTGGCACAAGCTTCTCAGAGGCAAAGTGGATCATCTCTCTCCAAAATGTGATACTTAGGTTCTCTCTTTTTTTGTTGTTAGTTCTAGACCTGATTAGAGACTGCACCTGCCATCTGGCTCCGTTATGAGAATCCCCCGAAACTGGAATTACGAATTAGAAAACGTATCTTTCTATGCGTGCCCTCTATTTCTAGGTTAGCCCGGGAAGTGCGGGACCAGGAGTGTTTCCGTGCGTGTCCCAGCTCCACGCTGCCCCCTCCCACCCCTCCCTGTCCCGGGAAGGGTCCTAGAGACCAGGCTGCACAAACTTGAACTAAAGAGGGCTCTACGGTCCCAATACGACTCTGAGAGCGTGAGCTGCCCTGTCAGTTCCTAAAAGTCTTAAAGTAGATGCTAAATATACACATGTACTATTTGACTTACTCTCTTCCAAGAGATATTTTAATTGTAATATGTAAGTTGAGGCAACATGGATCTAGAAAATGGTTACACATGGTTAATGATTCAAGTCCCATTAAAGCAAATAACCGAAAAACAATGAGAAATTAATGAGTTCTTATCCAGACAATGTACAGACTTTTACTACAACAGACAGATGATTAGATTCTGTGTTTAGTAATTTCTACTTTTCTCAAAATGTTACAAGCAGCTCAAATTTTCAGCATGCGTTACTTCTTAAAATGCATTTCATCTTTTGATTCACAAAATAAATTTTTTTTACTTGAAGATTTAACTGATATGGAAAATTCAACAACAACTATTTAGACAAATTAATTTCATCCAATTTGTGGGTAAATATCCATTTAAGTCAATTGTGGTTTATTGTTTTTGGAAGTCTTGTCTGTCTTACTTCCCATGGAATTCCTGTTAGGTCCTGATCTATATTATACATAAACTCCTCCATTTTTTAACTGTCCTAAAGAAAACTATGGCGCTCACACACGACTCCCATTGTCTCCTGAAATTTTCTAATTTACTCCCCACGTACTCACGAGGACAATGATGATGATATGATGATGGCGGTGACGGGGATGGTGCTACCTCCTATTTCCTACCCTCAGATGTCATTCAATTACCTTACATTAGATGCCTTTACAACATTTCCACACTTACTCCTTCATTTAATTCTCACACCCACTCTGGAACAGATAATATCATATCCACCTTTATGAATGGCACAAGATGGAATAATTTCACAAAATTATAGAGTAATCAAGGACTGGTGCACAGACTAGCACCCGCTCCTCCTGACACCCGGCACTCAACAATTTCCATGCCACCCTGAGTGGGTTTAATTTGAGTTTTGATGTTGCACGTACCTCAGTTGGAGTTTTATCTCTTAATCAGTTAGGTGAACCTGATCTTAGGTAAACTTCCTACAACTCTCCTTGAGCTTCAGTTTCCTGATCAGCAAAGTAAAGATAATAAATAACACATGTAAACCACTTGGCACAGTTCCCAGAGAATCCTAAGTTTTTAAGAAGTAGTTGTAGTGAGGATGCTACTTGGTGTGTAACAGACACTCCAGAAATGCGGGTTTCTCCCCTTCCAGCCAGATCACATCAAGGTCTGTTGTGAGTGAGACTGTCATTCAATGAGCATTAATGGAGTAAAAAATATTCACAAGTTGAACAATTGCTATTAATAACTACCATGTATCAAGCACCTACTACTGTGCTTTATATGTAAAGATACGTCCTATTAGCATCTCCATTTTACATATTAAGAAACTGAGTCAAGGAGGCGGAGGCACTTCCCAAGATCCCTTAACGAAGAGTGACAGGGCTGGGATTTGAACCAGTGAATCTGGTGTGAGTCCTCTGAGTGACGGTCAATTCCAATATCAACATTACATCCGAACTGTTTCAGCCAAACAATGCAGCCAGCCTGCATCGGAGGAAGCCGTGTTTCATTTTCTATTTCTGCAATAATCAGTTTTCGTCTTTGTAGCCCCCACCATCTAAACTTACTAAACCAACACTGCCAATACCTTGCTCCCGAGTAAAGAGCTGCTCCTGAGAACAAGCCAACCAACAGCTATTTTAACCACCAACTAGCAAGTAAAATCCTCAAAGAGGAAGAAGAAAGGCCCCCCTCAAGCAGATCAGGGCCGTGCCATCCCGCTTCCTCCATCAAAGACTCCGAAACCTCCCCTTTTCCCAGAGTCAAGTTCGCATTCCTTAGCCTGTCCCTCAGAACCTCCAACATCAGCCAGCAATTTAGTTTTTCAGCCTTATCTTCCCCTCCTCACAACCTGAAGTCTCCACGTTTCTCTTAATTGCACTTTCCCACTCTCATCTCCGCAGCTTTTCTCTGGTTCTCCCTACGTCGGCGATGCCATCGAGCCTTCTCTCTGCTGTCCCAGACGTTCCCCAAAGAGCCTCTGCCACTGGCAGCCCCTGGGGTTACCCCTCGCCTCCGCTGCCAAGGGGTCCCCTCCTCCCAGCTCTGGTGCTCATCCCTCCTTCGTGATTGCACGGCGGGCCTCATGGATTGAGCACCCATGGCACACTGGTGGTGGGCAAGGAATCCATTTTAAAATCAAATTATTTATAAAGCAATTTGGTAAATATTGTGTCCGGACAAAATGTGCATGTTAAATTTCCTGAAAGACTATTACCATATTCAACTTACTGAGAGCATTAAAAATTCCAGTGTCTACCAGCTAAGGTCTCTGTGAAGAGATGGTGGAGCAGAGTGACAAAAATGTATGTGAACAGCTTTTCCCATTCTTCACAAAGGAAACCAGTAACTAATGTCTCATTTCCTGTGTCAGTGAGTTATCAGAATGAGGATTCGTCAATTTATTTAAAGGCACAAAAATATATATTAGTAGGAAAAAAACTTATATAGTTTTCATATTACAGAAGAAAAAAGTTAAAGAAAATCTTTAAAAAGATAACATAAAGAAAAATGTAAAGATAACATAAAGACTAAAGAAAATATTTAAAGTGATGATAAAAGACAAACCACAGAGGTAAAAATCAGGCAGTTTATAGAAAAAGACCAAACACAAAACGTTTAATAATAAATACATGGTTATATTACTGTCCTGTTAAAAGATACTCTGAAAGCACTGGCTGGTGTGGCTCAGTCGGTTGAGCATGGGCCAGTGAACCAAAGGGTCGCTGGTTCGATTCCCAGTCTTGGGCACATGCCTGGGTTTCAGGCCAGGTCTCCAGGGGAGGGCATGCAAGGGGCAACCACACACTGATGTTTCTCTCCCTCTTTTTCTCCCTTCCCTCCACTCTAAAATTAAATAAATAAAATCTTTTTTAAAAAAGGTACTCTAATATTGAGCAAAAGTAAATAAATATAATCTAACTACAGATACACCTAAAGCCAATGACTAAAAAAGATAAGGAAGAAAAGATACACAGAGGATATTCAAGGAAAATAATAAAGGCCAATGTGTCAGGGACTGGTATCTGCCAACCCCAATATCCAAGCTCAGCTGACTTTATTAAAGAACCCTCATCGTGTGGGGCATGACAATATTCCCAGCTTCCCTTGCAAGTAGGAGGGGCTGTGTAACCAGTGAACCAGGGGTGGAAGGTACTGGAGGGCACGACTAGGAAAGCTCCTTTAAAAAGAGCTGAGTCCCTGCAGGAAATACCAGGTGAAACTTGTGAGATCTCATTGCCAATGGGAAACATGCAAACTGGTCTAAGTCTTTGAAAAAGCATGGGGACAGAAACAGGTAAGGAAACTGAGGTTGTCAAAAATATACTAAAATTAATAAGGGTGCCCATTAAACATTGGCATATGAGAGCTTTGTGTGTATGATTATGCAATTGTCTTGTAAAGAGAATCCAATGTTTCTTTTTTCAGAAACGGATTATATACAAATTTTAAATTATTTCAAAATACAGGTCTCGTCTGCAAACCATAATTCAAGAAATAAGTAAAAATATGAAATGGCATTGGACTGAACAAAAAATATCAGCATTTGGAAATCACTCACGAGTACTTCACTGGTCCGAGAAGAAATCCAAACACACACTGCATATATTGTCAAACATAATGAAAAAAACAGTGATATGGTCCGAGTCTAGATCACATTGCTAAAAGCATATTCAGAGGAAAATCCATTGCCTTAAACATAAAAGAGTGAAAATAAGCATTAAGCATTTAATCCAAGGGTCCTAATAAAAGACAGCAAAGTTAAGACAAGAAGAAGGAACAGGTGAAGAAGCAGCAGCAACTGTACCTCCAGAAAATCTTTCGAGGGAATTACCCCTCAAGGGCTTAGAAATGGATGTTCCATGTGCAGTGTTCGAAAAACTCTCAGTCGTACGGGATGACTGGGTGAAGCGTGGCAGTAGTGCATATTAGCACGACCGAGAGACACTAGAAATAACCCTTACATTTATTGACATAAAAGCCCACAATATATGAACCTGGAAAGGAGAGTGCGAATCCGTGTGCAGAGTCTGATCTCAGGTGGGACTGAAGACTACATCAGCAATCAGTGTAACTGTGTCTTTGCACGTTCGGGTATTAGAGTAGGCAAGTTTCCCTGTTAAAATCAGAACAATGCACTTCGAAAAGCGCGGACTACTAAAGCGTATTTCTTCTCGTGCCCTCTTTAAAACGGAACATGGCACTCCATTTCTTTAGGGGATATATTCGTAAATCACCGTAACACGTGCAACCCCTCGTACCTACTAGAGCAAGCCATTACCAGATGTAGTACTGCACTTATCTCTTCTCCAGGATCCCGAGGATTTCTCTCTGCCTTCAAAGAAAGCAATTTTCTCTCAGAGGCTACTATTATTCCGTACAAATGATTTAGAGCGAGCCCTCCACACCACATCAAAACGTGGGGCAAAAATGAAAAGGACGATGGAAAGGCAACCGGCGTGGAAGTCAATGACTGTTTCCAATCGTGTCTCTCTACTTGAAAGTCTCCTTTACCGAGAGCTCTCCGCACCTTTAAAATGGGGGATTTGCACCCACGCAAATACTCTGCGAATGAAATGTTGTGACTCCGTCGAGTGCAAGCACAGCGATTAGAGGGAATCCCCCCGCCTCGCTTCCCTCCCCCACATCCTTTTCCACTCTGCGTACATCATTAAAACCCCTCTAACCGATCCAATTCTACACCGATTCTAAAAGCGGCGCACCGAAGTCCAAGGGCAGCAGCTGTGATGGCTCTGACTCAGCTAACACGTGAGACAGCAGGACTAGCACAAGCTGGGCTGCCCGCTCATTCCTTGGAGAGATAATTCACAGGGTGGAGGGTCTTTTAACACCTGCACGTTCGTCTCTGCACGCGGCCGCACGTCCTGGTATTAAAGGACCGACATCCCTCAGAGCAACTTAGCTTCTTCCGCCCTAAACCCACACGTACTCACCCTTCTTTCTCCATGGGGGCGGAGAAGAAAAGGGGCGCGCTTCTCTCGAAGTAATTAAAAACCCCACCCTTCACAACCATGATCTTCTCCTCCGCTGATCTCAGAGCGTGAGTTCTCTGCACTGCACACGCGGACATCAATCACGCTCCTCCCGAATCACCTACAGCTTGTGCGATTCACCCTGGACCGTGTCTGTCGGCTCTCCCCACCCAAACCCTGAACTTCCCTGCAGCGCCTGACATCACACACTGCTCACATAGCGACTGCGTTAGTGGATTTTGATGACAGATACCACTGTTCGATTCAGTACCACTCAAATCTTCAAATAGGTTGGGGGTGTCAACAAACACCTTGGGACTGTGGTAGGAGGAGACTGTTGGATTGAAAGGGTTGTTGCCAGAGCAGGAGAGGCACCCCGGCAGCAGGGAGAACGTTCCACCGTGGTCTCTGCAGACCTCTCAAGGGTTAGGCCAAAAGGGGGTCAGGAGGCCAGGTGGAAGCAGTGGTGGAGGGGAGTGTCGGGTACTGCGCAGGGGGAGGTGGGTGGGGGGATGATTTCTGAGCAGCCAGCCTGTTCCAGTGAAGGGCTGTAAACGGGCTCAGGCAGAGGGGAAGGACAGAATCTTAACCTAAGTGTGTTTGCCTGGCATCTTGTTCCGATGGGCCAGTGGGGACTAAACAGTTCAGCTAAACACTCGTGAGGCAAAGAAAGGGAATTGGAGGGTCTATGTCTGGCCTTGTCATAGGCGTCGATGACCCACAAGGGGGCACCCGTGAGTCTGATTTCAGTCCCATGGGAAACTCGTATTAATTACAGTGAGCTGTTTCAGGAAAGCAAAGACACGGTTAAAGGTCTCCAGGGTCCTGGGGCTGAGGTATCAAGTTCAACATCTTCAGAGGACACAAAAAAGGAAAAGGGCAGCTCCTGCCCTCCAGGAATTTGGAGACTAAATGAAGAGCCCAGACCAATTTACACACGTTCAAAAAATAGCCATAATTATAACAGGAAGGGAAAAGGAAAACGTGGGCATTAAAGAACAAGCAGTCACCCTATCACTGGATTCCCTGAGGTGAGGAAAGCAGAAAGCACTTCCTGAACCACACCCCTCCCCCCAAGAGCAAAGAAAATCTAACCAGTGGAACTGGACTTTCGCGATCCACGCTCCCTTCCTTACCTGGAAATTCTGCCTTCTGGCTCAGATTGGACAGTTTTTAAGGAACGCACGAGTCCTGGAAAGGTGATCCAGTTCACCTCTGGATGTCTCCAAAATGGTCGTTAACGATAACTTCCTGTTGCTGAGAGGGAGAAGGAAGACTCATGGCCCCAAAATAAAGAAATGAGAAAGTTCCCTCCCACTCCGCACTGCTTGAGACTACGGGTGCCCAGTGGCTCAAACTGGGCCTTTGAGAAGGGAGCGCCCAGGGATGATGTAGGGCTCGAGCTGGGGCCGGGGAGTGCCAGGAGCAGCCTGTGGGGCTGGTGAGGCCAGACACGGAAGACAGGACAGCAGCCCCAGGATGAAGACCGCAGGCCGGCAGCCAGTATCATAGGCAGGGCGTAGGGACCTAGAGAAGGCTGCTCTCCTAGGACAGGGTTTCTCTTCCCTGGATGTGTATTGGGATTACCTGGGGAGCTTCAACGATCCCAAGCTCTGGGATGCTTCCCGGAATACTCTAATCAGAACTTTGGGTGGTGAGACCCAAGCATCAGAATTCTTTCCAAGCACCCCAGGTTACTCCAGTGTGCAGACTGGAGGGAGAACCCCTGTCCCGGGGAGCCGCAAACATGTCACATGCAGGACTTTGTGAACATGTCACATACGGTTTCATAGGGCATGTAGAGACGTGAGACCGTGAACTGAATGAACACGCAAGTGTGAAACAGGAGCAGAAAAGCAAAACCTAAACAGATTATAGTAAAATTGAAGCCCATCACAGTCCTCACTCACCAAAAGTTTCTTAGCTTTTATTCTACATAAATGAAATCAAATACCACACATTCTTTCGTTTCTAACTCTTCTATGATTCAAAACGTATGCCTGTCAGATTTCTGTGTGGTGTTACCTGTCGTGGTAGAAGGTTCATTCTCATCGTATGTTCGCATCGTATGAATCTCCCACCACTTCTTTATCCCGTTCACTGCTAATGAGCACGTAGGCAGTTTCTGTCGAGGAGCAACCACCAACAGAAGTGCTCGATTCATCTTTACGTGTACGCAAATGTTCCGAGGAGTAGGACTGCGGGTCACAGAACGTGCGTATGTTCAGCTTTCGATAATACTGCCAGGAAGTGTTCCAAAGCTTGTGTACCAGTTAACATCACCGCAGTAGTGGGTATCTGTCCTTTCTCCTGTGGTCCATCAGTGCCTCTTTCATTTCTGTGGAAACGCTAGGGATGAATTCAGGTAAGGAGTTCGATGCCAGGTGTATCACTTGGGGTTTGCCAGAGAAACATAACCAGTAGGATGGATGGATGGATGGATGGATGGAGAGATGGGTGGCTAGATAGATACTAGAAATTGGCTCAGGTGATTATAGAGGCTGATAAGGCCTGAGATCTGTAGTCAGGAAGCTGGAAAACTAGGAAAAGTTATGTGTACTCGCAGTCCAAAAGCTGTCAGGCTTGAGATACCCCAAAAGAGCTGATGTTTTAGTTCAAGTCCAAAGGCCTGAAGTGATCAAAGCCCCAGCTCAAAGCAGTCAGCAGGAAGAGTTCCCTTTTATTGGTGGGAGGATCAGCCTTTTTCTTCTATTCGGGGCTTCAAATGATTGTGCGAGGGTCACCCATAGTAGGCAGGGCCATCTGCTTTACTCAGTCTACCAATTCAGAAGAGAATCCCATCAGTACCAATTATTGAAGATAATCCTCAAGTGGGGACTGTTTGAAAGAGGCTGAAGAGATTAGTCAAAGAACCAGTGTGAAGGCCCCACATACATGGACAATGGTGTGGGGATTAATTAGGGAAATGGGGCGGGGCTACATGGAAAAGGGGCGAAGGGGGAAAAAACTGGGACAACTGTAACAGTCTCAACAACAAAACACACACACACACATCCTCATGGACACACAGAGATTAATGTTTAAGCAAGTGTCAGCACACCTTGCTGCCTGGTCAAGTTGACAAATAACCACCACTCCATGGTAGTCTGCCATTTTTTCTACAACCCTTCCTTTTAAGTGCTGTATAGTATTCCACTGTGGATATTAATCACTGCAGATCACTCATGGCGCTATTTCATTGTGTAACCACGTGGGAATGTATTTATCCAGTCTATTATTGACAGGCATGGGAGCTGTTTCCAGTTGGGGGCATCTTGTTGATATGGTCACCATAAATACTTGAGTTGCTTCTGTTTTGTTTCTAAACAAGGTTGCAAAGGCAACTCTATGCGTGTCTCCTTGTCCATATATATATACATAAACCTTTCTCTTGGGCAGCCACAGATCAAGAAATGACCCCCTGGACCATGAGTGCAGAGAAAACAACACATCCAGAAGGTGCTCTCTCCACCTGTTCCCCATCCACGGCATTACCGTTCTCTCTCTCCCCACCCTCACCACCATGTGACTTGACCAGCGACTGCCCTCTCCCAGAAGTTACTCGCGGATTTTGTCTTGTAAATTCGTATTGAAGTAAAATATAACGACAAAAATGTACTTACATTTTAAGCGTGCCGTGCAATGCATTATCCAAAATCGAACATACATAAGTAACCCAGATAAAGAGAGGCAGAATCACCACCATCGAGAGAAGGAGTGGTGCGTTACAGGACAGGTAATTTTATCTTTACCGACCCTGCCCAACTGCTCCGCAAAGGGACCACATCGGCTAACTCTCACATCAGAAGCGACAAAGTGTACCCGTTTCTTGTCACCCCTGTCAACACTTGGGGTGGTCGCACCCTAGTTGTACTACACTAATAGGTAGAAATTCTGCCCTGCTGTTTTAAGTGACTTTCCCTGATTTTTAGAAAAACGTTATTGAGCATTTTTTTAATGTTTTTTGGCCAGCGGGAATATTTTTTGTTCATTTTGCTGTTGGATGGTTCTCCTGTTCTGACCCTTTCTCTAAGAGCCTGCAGCTCACACAGTTTTCTGCTTCCTGCCCCTTCACTGTAGGCTTAATATCGGCTCATCTCTAGCGCACCGATGCTTCCTAGGCTTCATGGACGACGCTGACGCATCCCCAGGAGCCTGCATGGGGGCTAGTCTTTTATGACCATCACACCTGCTACCTCTTCGCCCAGGTGTCATTAACCAGCAGCTGTGTATTTGGCTTCACAGGGCGTTTTCAGGGTCAGTGGCCAGTATTATGCTTGGTGGCCATACCAGTAGCTGAGTTCCCACCGTCTCACACCTGGCCTGCCACCAAGGTTAATATGGGCATTTAGGAGTTGGTGCAGCTCAGTGCACACCTCAGTAAAAGCACCCCCGTCTAGGAGGATCTGAAGACGGGGGCTATCGTCTCATTCCCTTCGCCAGCTCTGGGATCTTGGACAAGCCACTCCCACCCCAGGAGCCAGCCTGCTCTGCTGTCAAATGGGACCACACAGACACCCTCCCTGCCTGCTTCGCAGAGTGCTTTTGGATTTCAAATGAAGGACCACGGGGCTGTTCAAAGTATTCCCCGGGGCACC